>JAABKJ010007977.1:0-11562 GCA_011634705.1 Andricus grossulariae | reverse complement strand
TTCTCCCTCCTTTTTCATTTGGTTATTTTTGTCTCTAATGAGCCGAAAAGTGAGATAGTTTGGAATTCTGTTTTTTTTTAAATTGTGAATCTTTTTCATGCTCATTTTTTATAAAATTATTCATGATAAGATAGATTTTTTTTATCTTAATTTTTCAATAAAATTCTTTGTACATTTTATTTCATTATTTGCAATATTCAATGTACCTAAATAGGACATTTTCCTGGGTTAAGTCGTAAAATCAAACCTTTAATACCGAACAAGTTTGAGTACCAATAAAAGAGGGTCATCAAAATAAATTAATTCACCATGATACACATATTCCACGAAATTACTATGGGGTATGATTCAATAAAATGATATTGAAAGATAATTAATTTCATATTAACTGAGATGACTATTTAACATTCCTTTAACCTATAAATGAAAATTTCACACAGGAAAGTGTTTTCAATTTTACAGTAAAAATTGTTCACTGAGTACAATACATGTACGAAATACGTACCGTTAAGTGAAAAGCGGAAAGGTGTCAAGTGTAAAGAGAATAGAAGTATTATAGAGGAGATCGGAGAAATAAATTTTTCAAGTCGTTTCTTTCAAGGTAAAGGTACCTATCGTGAGACAAATTTTAAGAGGGTTTTTGGGATTTCATTAATTTTTGAACGATAGTAGAATATATTTTCAAAATATTCATGTCAATAAATGGGCTGATCTTTTCTGAATGCGAAACGCACGGAGAAAAATGGAAGGTCAGTTGGGCCATCTAGATGTGCAGACAGACTATATTGCAGGGTCAGCTATAGGGCAGCCCTTGAAGATGGCTAAAGCGACTATCTCTAGAAGGTTGAAACAAGAGGTTCAAATCGATCATCTCAGTGTTTCGACTTGTCATCTCGAACGGTCGACTCAAGCGTCATAGATAGTCGAACCGATCATCACAGAGGACGGAATTGATTATTATAAAGGATCGAATCGCTCATCACAGAGGACGAAATTGATTATTATAAAGGGTCGAATCGCTCATCATAGAGGGTCGATTTGGTCATATCAGATAGTCGACTTGATCTCTTCGGACAGGCGACCTGGCCACCTTAGGGAGTCGATTTGATTATCCTACATTATCTATATTTGTTGTCCTTTTCCTACTTATTCCAGTCTCTCTCTTATAAGAGAAATACATGAATTCTGAACGCATTTTTTATTCTTTGTGGAGAGTGACGTGTATGAGACATAATTTGATATGCAAAAACGGTGCACATTGACAATATCTTTTTTGGAGCACGAGAGGCTAAGGACACGGCACGGTGTCATAGTGAATTTACTATTTCAAACATTGAAGTGCATTCAGAAACCAATATCCCACATCTCGTTATCTTCTGCATCATCAATGAGTGCTTACATTTTTTGCACGTTTTCAGTTTGAAACGACACGATGACGACAAATTGAAAGCTGAACGTCCAGTTACGCCTTTATCCTAAATTCTTATGCACTTCACTTACCCCGAATCTTCGAAATATCGAAAAGCAGTTTAAAATTATGAAAAACATGTTTAAGTTCAATAAACAGCAAATGCGACGCTGAACGGCTACATGACATTCACTCTCTCCGAAAATGCTCTAGAGACTAATCCACAGTCAAAGATATTCACAGTGCTCCCAATTTGGCTCCCCAACTTCACCACGCATGCGTTGCATCGACAGGCTCATTGGCTGTAAATGGCGCGCTTTTTTGAAACTATTACATGTGTGAATCAATTTTTCATAATAAATCATCATTGTGGAAATAATGACAATTAATTTTCAGATCTCAAAATAGTCTTTTAGAGTGCAAGGTGAAATAATTATGTGTTTGTACTCTTCACAAATAAATTATTATTTTAAATTCAAAGCAAGCAATACTTTTTTTCACCAATGTAAATTTTAAATCATTCATAATATTTGTTTGTACTTTATGATTATTACATATCTATTGTAAAAAATTGATTTGTATATATAATCATTTCAAATAAGCGCGCGATCAAAATCCAATGATGCTGCTGGTGCGACGCATGCACAGTGCAGTCAAGGAGCCAAATTGAGAGCACTGCGTATAATTGTCTTGCAATACTGTAAAAAATTCAAAAAATAAAATAATCAAATTCGAATAAATATAAATATTTAAAATAATAAAATCAAATAAGCAACAATTATTTATTTCGAAATCTGTTCACATGTGTAACATTTAGTAAAGTTTTTCAGTTAAACTAAATAATGTGATATTTTTAAACTAAAGATAAAGTGTTCTTAGCACCACTAGGCTTTTGAAGAAACAACTGAATACAGTAATATCTAGGGTTGTAAGACCATGAAACGTTTCATTGAAACATTGAAAGTTTCATGAAACAACCCTAATAGCACGGTACGTTCCAGGAACGTTCCCGGGAGGTGTAAAATGTCCGCCGGTTGGGAATGTTCCAGGAACGTTCCACTGGAACGTTCCAAACAAAAATTACCGTTATTGTTATTATTAAAAATGAATATCGCGTAAACCGTGAGTGATAGGTCAAACTTGATGTCAGTTTATGATATGGATATCATATTATAGATAATATATGCGGTACTCAAAACTCAAAAATGACATCCATTTTCACCTATCCCTTACGGTTTACGAGATAATTGTTGTTAAAAATAACAATAATGGTAGGTTCCCCTCAGGTCCCAATGGAACGTTCCTGGAACGTTCCATTGGAACATTCCCAGCCGGCGGACATTTTACACCTCCCGGGAACTTTCCTGAAACGTTCCGCTGGAACGTTCCTGGAACGTTCGGTCCTATTAGGGGATACTTTAAACTTTCGTTGGTCATGCCTGCTATAAACCTATAATAAAATAAACTTACATTTTAATGATTTTCAATCCTTGTTTTATGATGTCACAAGTTAGTAATAGCTCATAAGAGAAGAAAGGAAATATAAGTGTATATTCAGCATTATATTATTACTATTAAAAGGTACCTTCGATGTAAACAGTTACCTTTGATGCAATTGTGAAACCGCTGGAGCTAAATCTACCAGAAGTTCTCTGCTCTTGATATCTAGATCTTTCTTCCAACTCCTAACTTTTAAATTAATTTGATTTCCAAATTTTCTGATTATTTGTCGAGCAATATTTTCACCACGTTCTACTGCCAGCACGATGTCCTCCACTGCTTTAGATAAGTCCTTCATTCGGAGACACTTATTGAGAACTCTTGTGAGTTCTGCAGTCAACAGTCCGATGAAAGCCTCCACTGCATTCTGCGACAATTTACTACACCTAGATATACTGTCGATTCGTCGCTTACAAACATGGCCTACCGAACATGCAACTTTTGCTTGACTAGCGTCATTTTCAACTGAGACCAGATTAGCGAAAGTAGGGAACTTTGGCAATTCAGGATCCAATGTAACTAAAACGTTGTTATTTTCTCGAGAAAATAATATCATCGGTTTGTTCAGAGTTGTCACAGGATAACTTTTCCCGGGAGTTGAATCGTCGACTAGAGAAGTCAGAGGACTTTCGTCGACTAACAATATCTGTGTTTGTGGAGAAATGTCTGTTTGATCTTGGATATGATTTTGAAGAGCATCCATTTTTTCTTCGGGATGTAGGAAGACTTTAATAATACTAGCCCGTGGTACATTGAATATGTAAACCGCTTTTCTACACAGGGTATCCTGGACTTCAGAAAAAAAACGATCGAAGCTCCAAATTCTCTGCGAATCAACTTCTAACAATCCAGCCAACAGAGAAATTACGATCTTTTTAAGACCAGTACTCAACTGACAGTTTTGCGGCAACTCTCTACTCCATTCAATTGATCCATTTTCTGAAGCCTGTGTGCCTGATATGACTCCAGATGCCTTCTTGGTCGTAATATAAAACATAGTTTCTTTGTTTCTCCGTCCTCCAAATGGCCGAAAAGGTAAATTTCCTGTAGCTACATGATACAAAGTTACTCCTATAGACCAAAGATCGACCGTTGCTCCGAAAGTTTTTCCGACTGGTTTTCGTAAAACAGCCCTTTCGTACATGTCCGGATGCAGATATTCCTCCGTACCATAAAGGGATACGAATTGTTGATCTTCCTGAAGTTCGCGGGCTGCACCAAAGTCGGTAAGTTTGTACATTGTACTGCCATCGTCGGCAATAAATTTCATAATATTTCCAGGTTTTAGGTCGCGATGTACCAAATTATTGTCCCTCAAATGTTTCATGCCAGCGGATAAATGTTTCAAGACCAAGAGAAATTCTCCTTCCGCTAATCCATACGTGTTTTCAGGGTCATCTAAGATGTTGAACAGACTTCCACCAGTACAAAGTTCCATTACGATCACTTTTCCGCGCCCATCCTGCTCTTCTTCAATTGCTAATAATTTAACTATGTTTTCGTGCTTCACCTTCTTTAATACCTCAAATTCACGCATTTGAACGTCAGGAGGTCGCATATGACTCAATTGGTTAAACGTCTTAACAGCAACAGGCTCACCGTTGTTTTTATTTACTCCTTGGAAAACAGCACCCGTAGCACCCTTACCAAGGACGCTAGTCGTGCACCATACATAGTTAGCAGAGCCACGTAGAAAAGACATTCTGGCCACTTTTCAAATTCCTAAAAAAGGTTGTGTTTTTTAGGTTAATTAGCACATATCACACAAGATTATTAAATGAACATAATAATTGCAGTGTTAACACTCTAATATAAGTCAATTATTTTTCGTTATTTGTAACTTTGTAGGAAGGCTTACCTCTGCAAATTTTTTATTTCCGCTACAGTTTGCTAATTTTACAAAGTAAAAATGATAAAAATGTTATATAAATGAGAAGTTTTTCTCAAGAACCATTGCACAGCCTCATTATTAATAAGTGCCAGACCTTTCGCGCACCACACGTTTTTAAAAATGCTACCAAATTTTTTTAATCAAGAAACAAAATGTTCCCAGCAATCCCCCCCCCCCAACAAAATTTATCTGCCGGGACCCTTAAAGTTTCGAAGTGCCATATCCGTTACGTATCGGCCGTACAGAGTGATTTACAGTAGTTGGCCCCTGCAAACCCGAATCCCTTTTTGAAATTTCCTTGAAATTATTAACACTGTTTTTTATGTATGAATTTTCTCATTATATATATTTTATAATTTTTAACTTCAAAAAAGTTTGATATCTGTAATTATCGAACCCTGCAAATTCTGAATTTCTAGCTTTCGCAGTGGTAAATTCAAAATTTTAATTTTAATTTCTTTTCAGCTGGTGGATTTGCTAGTCTAGTCGCAGGTATAAAGGTAACGTCTGTGGGCATTTAAAACTGGAACCTGAGTAGCTTTAAGCGAGCAGCACTGAAACGGCACTGGTCAGTGCCGTTTCAGTGCCGTTCAGTGGTCAAAGCATATAGCTTCTTTCCTACGGGAAGATATTCTATAGTTGCAAGTCATTCTAATACTAATTTGCTTCAATAAACGAGTTTCGAATGAAAGTGCAAAATGAATTAAATTGAAATTCGAGGTGTGATTCTCTTCTTTTTGAAGAGGTGAAACCCTGCCGATCAAACGGCACTGGAGAACGGCACTGGGCCGCCAGTGTCGTTTCAGTGACTGTGCTGATTTCGGCACCTAAAAGGCACTCAGAGTGATGCGACGGTCATATGAGGCGTTGGGTGAAAAAACAACCTAACTCAGAAAATCATGTTTTGAGATAAATCGATTCAAAGATGTCAAGCTGTTATTGAACTAATAAAATATTCATTTAAAAATAAATCCTTTCATACACATGAAGTATTACAATCTAAAAGTGAAATCCTGTCTAGAAAAAAATAAAAAAATCATTTAAATAATTGAAAATAAATAAAACGAGTTAGGTTGTTTTTCCATCCAATGGGTATTATAGGTATTTTTTATTATTAATATCACGTTTTGAACATTATTTAATGATTTCTACTGATATCATTGTTATTAACTTGACACTGCATTGTTATACATTAGACAAATTATTTGAAAGTTATAAATTTAAATACTTTCAATGTTTACTCATCAAATTCAGATTCTTCATCTGACATAACATCATTAGATTGTAAATTTCTTTCTCCCATCATTTTGACAGCCAATAACCAGTCTTGATATTCTTGTTATAAAAATTCAGATTTTAATGAATTATTGAGCAGTAACAATAAGAATAACAGCGCACTGATTCGCCGGCTGGTCCACTACACATTGCTGTCTGCGCAGCGCGCGCGACGTTTCTCCATGCGTCCTACTCTAGTATAACGTGATTTACGTAAACAATAATAATTTTTATATTAGTTTTGAACTGTCTACTAACCAATTAGGGTTCGCTGATTCCGAAAAAGCGATTTACGGAAAAACAACCTGAACCAGGTTATGTTGTCTTTTCACCCAACGCTTCATATAATGGTCGTATTGTATCCGTTACGTACAGGCCGGGCAGAGTGATTTACAGTAGTCGGCCGCCACCAACCCGACTCCCTTTTTAAAATTTTCTTTATATTATTATCAACACTTTTTTTAATTTATGAACTTTCTCATTATATATATTTTATAATTATAAATTATATACTAAAATATATGATTCTGGAGTTGAATTAGAAAATGTTGTCTGTTTTGGCGTATCTCATTCCATTTACAAGATACATTATATATTCATTCGAATTTTAAACTTCTCAAAAAAAAGTTAGATATCTGAAATTATCGAAACCCGTAGATTCTGATTTTCTAACGTTTGCAACGGTAATTTCCAAATTTTACAAAGTTTAATTTTTAATCCCTTTCAGCTGATCTACTTGGTAGCCTAGTCGCAGGTACAAAGGGAACTTCTGTAGGCATTTAAAACTAGAATCTGAGTTGCTTTAAACGAGCAGCATTGAAACGGCGCTGGGCAGTGCCGTTTGAGTGCCGTTCAATCGGCAGGGACAGCGAAAGAAGTCTACGAAAGAGTTTTCCCTAGATTGGGTGATGCATGTCCTTCCTTTGATACCGTTCGACTATGGGTGAACGAACTCAAACGTCGCAGAACAAGCATTGAAGAAGAGATTCGTGAGAAACTTTTGTTACGTTACGAAACGTTATTCTTAGATGGAGCAAATGTTTTGTTATTTTGGTTATGATTATTACCATCAACAACAAAAATCATTCCTACTTTTGTTTCATTTCGCAATTGTAAGAACTAAGGCAACCCAGGTGCTCCCGAGGATTTACCAGGTCAGTTAAACATATTCTTAAAGGAATTCAGAGTCGAATTCTAGGTCGAGTTTGGAGGTATTTTGGAGCATACCCTCCTAAGGGATCTGAAAGTCGTAAATACGAGGACTACGACAACCTCGGTGCTCCATAAGATTCACCAGCTGACTCGAACATATTCTTCGAGGAATGTTGAGATCCTGCGTTTCTGTTTGAAGGTTAAATTTCTTCATCCGTCCTCAACTCGGTTTAACGCAGATACAAAAAGCGACCGATTGAAACAGAATTGAGTTTGGACGTACTCTAGGAGGTTCACCCGGTCGTGCTTTGACATGTTTCGAAGTCATTCAAAAATTAACCTTCCGCGAAAGTCTGTAGTCTTGATTATTAGCGGACTGCAAGAATGTTTTATACGATTTACTAGGTCGCTGAAATCTATCTTAATAGGTCGAATTCAAAATTCTGCAGGAAAACTTAATACCTGACCTTCTTCTTACAAATTTTATAGGCTATGTGTAACAAAAATAACTGATTGTTTTTTGTTTTTTTTTTCTATCTGAAGGTTAGGAGGCTTAATTTTAAAATAATTTTGAGCAAACTTCAAATTCTACCCGGTATATACGCGAGCGGACCTAAATTATCAACATCTAGTTCTGGACATAGTCTCAAAATTCCTCAACGAATAATTTTGAGAGACCTGGTGAATCCTCTCGAGCACCATGGGTGCTCGAAGAATGTTACAATTCGATTTGGTAAGTCTCCTTGTGAATACAAGAAATCCTCCCCTATATCATTTTCTCAGATATAAAATTAATCCAATTATTATTAGTTATTAATTTCAAACGTTAATTTCGTTATTTAATTTAGTTTCCCCCCTTTGATAAAGAAATGAAACAAGAGTACAAATTATTTTTGTTGTTGATGACAATAACAGTGATGGAAATAACTAAAGTTTTGGTAGACATTAACGTAACGTAACAAAAAGGAAAATATTATTTTGTTTTGTTTCGTTCGGATCCCTGCGTTAACGACACACAACGTTCTAGACGTTCAAGAACAGCTGTCACGTTAGAAATCATTGAAAAAGTCCATGATATGCGAGTGAAAGTGCGCGAAATAACAGAGATCATGGGCATTTCGACTGAGGAAATGTATTTTATTTTCTGTTATGAATTGCATTTGAAAAAACTTCGCGCAAGATGGATACCACGTGTGATCACGGCAGAGCGACAGCGAATTCGTGTGCAACAATTAACCGACTGGATGAAGGAGTTCAAAAGAATCGAACAGATTCCATGTGGCGTTTTCTACCATTGAAAATTGGATTGACCACTATTCACCGGAAACGAAAAAGTAATCCAAACAGTGAACTGCACGCGATAAACCAGCTCCAAGAAGGGCGAAAAGTGTATCATCCGCTGGAATTGCCAAAAAAGGTGCTGTTCGACTACGACAAAGCACCGGCGCATTCAAACCTTGTCGCTATACAAAAATTGACCGAACTGAAGTTCGAAATTCTTCCACATCCACACTATTCGCCGAATCTAGCTCCCTCGGATTACTATTTGTTTCCGAAACGCAAAAGTTGCCTCAGTGAACAAAAATTTGGGTCAAATAAAGAGGCAACAGAATCAGAAACCTAGAGAAACCTAAGGAAAAGTACGTTGACCTTCGAGGGGATTATGTTGAAAAATACTGTAGTTTGTGAAATTACATCTGTTGTCTTTAATAATAATAAGTTAATGAGAAAAATCGACTTCTGATATGTTTCAGTATCGTACCATTAGGAGGACGATATGAAGACTAAAAATCTAGACTAATCTGGAACAAAATACCAAAGTGTGTTCTTTTGGAGATTTGACGCGAGCATTAGAGGTATCAGTGACACGAGAAACTTCGAGTAGTCTGATGCGTGTTTCTAAAAAGTTCAGTAGCTCCTTATAGTGGGGAATTTCTCAAGCAGGTTTCCCAATCCTCGTGTTACGTCGTAACAATTAATTTTGTTAATAATTTTTTTTTTTTTGTAATAATTCATTTTCATTTGCGTCTGAGCCACTAAGACAATATTGAACCGTCTTTACTTTCAAGTTCTTTAATTTCGCTTCGTCATGTTTATTATTTTATAACTCCGTAAAGCGCATAGACAACCTTCGAATATACTTAAGTACCTGTTAAGCAGATGTTTGAAATTGGCAGCATCTTTCAAACTGTTTCTAGATTTTCACTTTTATAACTTTAATCCTCGACCAAGTTCGCAAGAGGGTTTCTAATTTGGAGTTTGATACTTTTATTGCTCAGACGTGCCTGACTAACCCAAGTAGGGCCACTAGTTTAACACATTGTTTTTGGGTATTGCCGAATTTGTACCAATAGGAATCGACTACCCTTTTCTGTAACAATCACCGGTAACTTTAGAAACTTTCGACACACCTTCTGTAAGGCCCACTCAAGTTGATTTCCAGAGAATTTTGTGATGGGGAGTTGGGGTAAAGTATTCTACAATGGTTTGAATGTATAGCATTGTCTGGTTGAGAGACATTACCTTCCTAGAAGAAAAATTCACAGAATTCCCCGCGGATTTCCACGTGTGTATTACTACTCGAATTTCAACGTAGATTTCAACGTGGAAATCTACATGGAATTCTAAGTAAACCCAACTATAGAATTATGGAACAAGACATAGTATTATAATATACGGGGTACTAAAAATTAAAAAATGCCATCCATTTTTGCGTATCTCTTACGGTTTACAAGATATTTGCAATGGAAAATTTTGTTTAAAATTCCATATGGAACTCCACGCAGAATCCAGGTGGAATTCTACGTGAAACTCCACGTCAAATCCCACGTGGAATTTCCAAGTAGATTGTTTGAAATTACTGCGAAAATCGATAAGCGTACGTGATGCCAAGCAACGAGCTATATTGCGTTCAATTGCAAAAGCTGCCACACAACTGGTTGTTAAGAATCACTTTTTTTTAGTGTAGAATAAGTCAAGAAGTATAGCTTATGCTCATTAAGAGACCCTATAGTGATTAGGCGAAACAGTTACCCATTAAAGAGTGGCTAGGCATTAGGCACCTTTTTTAAGTCACACAAGCACAATTTGAAACTGTATGCGAGAATAACAGTTCACTCATAAACGGAGTCGATTTCAAATTGTAAGCGTAAAATCACCCGTGATTCCTGTAGGTTTTCAGTTTCTTGTTTGAAATCGAGAAAGATGCCTAACTTTTTTTACAACTTACTGAAATTCTTACATTTTTAAGCACTTTCCATTCCGGTTCCAAGGAACATCATGTTTCCGTGTCGCATTTTTGAAAAATGTAAAAAACCTCCGGTGTACAAGAATAAAAGTTTTGAATGAGGAAAAGGTAATGTTACGTAAACAAAGGCACTGTGTTTACATACAAAATTATATTCGATTTATATAACTTGAATCACGGATTGCGACAATACAAATAGATTTTGAACGAGCATGCACGAGAGCATGTCGGCTCGTTACAAGTTTTAAACGAAACAAAACGACACAATCGTTTAAGGTGAGAATTATACTAAATCGATACTACATTTCAAAAGATATTTTAAGTTAAAAGTTTAACAGACATATCACATACTAACTCTCAAAATGGTGTATAATATCATTAAAACTTGAAACCTACTCTTTTCAGTTTGACAGCTAGTAGACCGTTAAGGACGTACTAAGGTTATCTCAATTTCAAATATAAGTATTGTTAATATTGGTTTATAAAATCGTAGAGACTATAACCATTGTTAATTGTAACATTTTATTCCTTGAAAGATTCTTTCTAAAACTTATAAGAATTTCCAAAAAATAAATCAATTCTGTCATTTTTACTGTTCACAAGCGAGAAATTTTCAATTCCAAATTTACGAAAATTAATCAATTTCAATTTCAAATCTTCACAATTTAACTATTTAAAAAAATCATTCAAAATTGCATCATTTTATATTACATACGCTGAATATTCAAGAGTTTTTAATTTAAAATCTTAAAAATTGAAGAATTTCCCCTTGTTTTTTCCATAATTTTGAGTGTATGAAGACTTACAATTATAACACTTTGCGATGTCATTGCATATAATTGAAGGTTTCACGGATTCTATTGTTCTCGATGAAAACATACGGTTGATGTGGGAGTCATCTGTGTGGGCTGTGATTGGTAATTTAGTATGTCGCGAGACTTGAAAGTCGTTTGTTCCGAGGTAAAGTTATATATATATATATATATATATGTAAAAACTAAAGGTTAACAATCACCGCAGGGTCCCACTGGGAGTAACTGTCATCTAAAAAAATGACATCGGCTCCCAGTAGGACCGCGGTAAATCCCA
>JAABKJ010007976.1:0-11563 GCA_011634705.1 Andricus grossulariae | reverse complement strand
CGCTTACTCTAATTCTTTTGCATTCACACTTCTTAAGGAGCGAGAAAGACAGATAACCTAAGTTCCGCCGGCCCTGGCTCACTTTGCAAAGGGCCGATATTGGGATCCGAAATCGTGACGTCACATGAACAAGATGGCTGCCGTAAGTGGGTCGTAATTGTGGACGTCTGACAGGTGACAGACCAGTTTTTTTGTGAATTTCAAAGGAAAAATGAAACTAAGTATCACTAAAATCTATTTGTTTACGGCATCCAAAACTTTCTGCAGAAATTTCGTTGAAGAAAAAAGAGTTTTGCATGCTGGACATGTCATATTGTGTGGTAAAGAAGCCGAAAGACAAAACATGCATTAAAGTATAATTGCATTTTGTATTCAAACTTCAAGTTTGAGGGATAAATGTCATAAAATAAGAGGACAAATAAGCTTCCAAGGTGTCGTTCAAGATGTTGTGTGTAGTTGCAAAGCTGGGTTGGGGAAAATGTGCAAACACGTTGTTGCAGTCTTATTTCCATGGTGCATGTAATTTGATAAAATATATCATATATAAGCATGAAAGTGTGAAATACAAAAATTCTATAAACTGTAAGGCTAGCCGTAATGAATCATCAATTTATATCCTTGTGGAAAATAGTTTATTTTTGAGAAAAAATTCTTAACTTTTCGGTTCGGTTACACTTTCATAACAAACCGAATAATAGAAACACGATTATCGGAAACTAATTTTGTCGAAATATTTAATTGACTTTTTCATAGATTCTAATTCTTTGCAAATGATCTTTTTTCTTTAATACCAATTACAATAATACATCACTTTTTTCAGATTAAGGAAATTTATGAGAACGGACTTCTTGGTCTTTGCAGACTTTACTCGAGCGCCCAGACACATAACAAAACGATTTGCTCTACGTCTTCTTGAGACTGAATTTTATTACTCCAACATCCATTTCTAAACTAAAAAGCGTTTTCTTTGAAACCGACCCATCTTGACTAGTAATATTTTTCGCCACCAGATGGCGTATGTCAGTTCTGCGGTTCTCAATAGGCTCATAACTTGGTGGTTTCAAATAAAATATGATAAAATCCAGTGAAATTACATGTAATCTGATGATATTTCCTGAAATCTCGGGTTTATTACAATACTTTGAAAGCTTACTAAATATTAGAATTCTACAAAATCCTCGAACAGCTTTTTACAATACTTTATAATATTTCAAACACTTTGGAATCCCTTCAAATAATTTAAATCAATTATAAATTAACAGGAATCTTTTAAAATTTCAAAAAATATTTTATGTAACACGAGTATGTTTTCCTCGCTTTCTGGGCGTGGCTTGGAGTAGCATTGTACTTGTATTGGTACTTGTCCCTTTAAACTAACCTCAAACCTGAGACGTAATATCCTGGAAAACTCTGAAACCATACTCTTATTACATAAAATATCGTATGTACCGAGGCAGCGAAGTCTTTTTACGGTCTCGCGTGTTTACAGAAACTCACGCTCAGCCGTAAAACTACTAGTTCGCTGCCTTGGTGCACAATATACTATTAAATCCTTCGAAATCTTTTGAGATCCCTTGAAACTTTTTAAAGCTCTTGAAAATGCCTCGGAATATTTTTCAATACCCAAACATATTTCAAATCCTTTACAAACTTTTGAAATTCGTTGCAATTTTTTGAAGCTTGTGAAAATTTCTTTGGATTTTTAAATATACCTTAAAATATTTCAAATTTTTTGAAATTGTTCAAAATCTTGTAAATCTTTTTGAAGCTATTGAAAATTTCTTAGATAAAAAAAAACTAAACTCTTTGAAATCCATTGAAATCCCTTCAAATTATTTGAATCTATTGAAAATTCTTTGGAATCTTTTAAAATATCCACAAATCTTCGGAAATGCCTTAAAATATTTTAAAGATCTTTGAATTCCTACAAAATCTCTCACCTCTTGTAAATAAGTGATTTGAAATCCATCAAAATATTACAAAAATCGCGTTAAATTACATGAAATTTGATAATATTTCCTAAAATCCTGGAAAATTTATCGAAACAACTTGAGAGTAGAGATCTGTAGTCGCTTGTTCCAATTTTCCATGCAAACTTGGACACGCTTGCAACATTGGATTTCTCGAAATATAAAAAAATCTAACTGAACATAAAAAAGGCTTGATTGCCTTGAATAATTACAATTTATAAAATAAAATTTACTCTTGCTTTGATAAAGAAATGGAGTAAAAATTTAAGTTGAATTTTCGAAAGTGGGTTTATTGGCTTTTGGCTTCATTTTCCTGAAGAAGAGTGTTTTTGATATGAAAAATTATAATAATCTAAGGAAATAAAGTCGGCTCAAAGAACAGTTAGATCTTTTTCTATGTAAAAAAATCCAATATTCCAAGCGTGTCTAAATTTTTATTGAAAATTCGAATAAAAGATTGCACACCTCTACTTGAGAGCTTTCTAAATCCTTTAAAAACATTGAAATCCTTGTTTGAAAATTCCTTGAAAATTTTATAATCTCTTGAAATTTCCTAAAAATCTTTTAAAATACCTTAAAATATTTCAAATCCCTAGAAATCTTTTGAAATCCATTGAAACTTTTTAAACCTCTCAGAAATTCGTTTGAACTTTCAAAAGTACTCTAAGACCTTCAAATTCCTTTGAAATATCTTCAAATTGTTGCAATCTATTAAAGATTTCTTGAAACCTTTTAAAATACTCTACAATATTTCAAAAGAATTGAGGAAAATTCGGAAATAGTTCTAGATAATACATAAAATAGTAATAAAACAAAGTGGATGAGATTCGTATGAATTTTTATATATTTTTGTAGCTGCTAATAAAAAAATTTCAAGTGCACTTTGGAAACAGATCAGAAAATTTATTTTTCTAGGCTGCAAGAGGCATTCCTTTATCTACTGCAAGAAAATAATCGTCGAGCTAAGCCAGGGCTGGCACGTTTCGCTGATCCACCTTTTTCTTTTCTTCTTTTTTTTTCATCTGCTAGCCTTCGGTGTTCGCTTTTCTTTTTTATTTTCTGTTTCGCGACGCGAGTAACTAATCCATTTACCCGTAAAGAAGTGGATACACGTTAACGCGCTCGCTCGTCCCTTGCTCTTTATCCACCCCTTTTTCGACCAGTGGCCCATCATCCAGCATTCCCTACTCGTTAAGTATCTCAACTCGACTCAACAGCAGAAGCTTTGTTTTATAGGATTTTATCGTTTTCAAATAGGATTAGTCTTGTTTTTCAGCTTTAACTGAATTTTTGTTTAAATTAAAGAAAAGCTTAATGTGACAAATAAGCTAGGGATTGCTCACATATTACGTAACGTTATTTTTTACCCTCCCCCCTCCCCACATGTAACAGAGCGGAACATTTCCTTCACTTCCCCCTGTCGTTACGTAACATATCTTGTATTATTAAAAAAAAACGTTTCTTTAATAAAACAAAGGTTTTTTAAGCTAAAATGTTGTCTACAAATAAGTGAAACAATATTTTAATGTACTACAAAATGATTTTTAAATATTTTTCTAGTCATGCAAATATTAAAATTACTCAATATAGGTAATTATTAAAAATTGCCTATATAAAACTTTTTTTCAATGCAATAAATAATCACTCAACAGTTTTTAATAAAATGAACGTAATTAAACACTGGATACATTACATTATATCTTTGGATCGAATCCACTTCAAATCATGCAAGATCTGCAATTCTCGCATTTTTTTAGGCAATAGTAAGGGACATGTATTTTTCTGATTTGAAAAAAGTCCATGAAGCTACGTGTCTGAATTTTGACGCCTATTGAAAAAGACACACACACACTTCTTTTTTCTTAAAAATTGTATTGTTTCTGATCTTATTCAGATATATTTCAATTGTATCCGGATTTTGACGAGCTTTACCGTCCTCTTTTTAAATCTGTCGAAGAATAAAATACATTAAAAAAAGCATTTAATATTTTCAAGATTGAAATTATTTCAGAATCTTTTCAAATATTCATAATACTTCTTGAATTTAATTGATTTTTTGTGTGTTTTTTTTTGTTGTGCTAAGTTGAAACATTTTGCTTTAAAATCTTTTGCCTACTTTTTTGAAATTTTAGGAAATCTATTGAAATGTTTTGAAATTATTTCAATTTTCTCTTAAAATTCATTTTTCAAAATAAAAAAATCCTTAAAAATGTTTCCATAAATCTTCAAGAAATTCTTGTTTGTATCATTTCAGAACTTTTAAACCTTCTAATCTTTTAGAATTATTCGAATCTGCCTTGAAATTTCTGTTAAATTCTGCAAAACTAAAAAAAAATGGCCTCAAAATCTTACAGATTCTTCGGTGACAATTCTGTAAATAATTTCAAATGTTTTGAAATCGTTTCAAATATTGTCTCAAAATTAATTTTTCAAAAGAAAAAATCAATAATTCTCTTGAAACGTTTCAAAATTCTTAAAAAGCTCAGTATTTTTAAATCTACATTCTTTTTTAATTTCTTGAAGTCTTTATAACTTTTAATTATTTTCAAATATTTCCAAAACTTTTAAATATCTCTAAAACTCACTCGAATATTTACCTAACATTTTTTTTATAATACTACAAATTTAAAAGAATCTTCCAATCTTCCAGATTCTTTTTCGAAGCATTTCTAAATATGGTAAAAACTTGAAATTATTGTTGTCAAACAAAATCTGAACTATTTAAAATTTCCGTAGAAATCTTCTATTTAAAAAATTCAAAATTCCTTTATAAGATCCTTTTAAAGAGGAACTTTCAAAGTACCCACAAAATATTAGATTGCCTTTGTTCTTTTTCAAATTATAGTGCTAGTAAGTTTTATTAAAATAATAATAAATTATTAATCATTACAATACTTCACCGACCTAAGGTAATTGTTGAGATTATAAGCAAATTTTATAAACAAACGGTTAATTAAGACGTTTCTTCAAGATTATAAATTAAAAAAAGGGGTCACATAGTATAGTGAGATCACAAATATTATTATGACTACATAGAAAACATTATAAACAATTGTACACTTTGGCGATTTTTTATAAGTGTTACTTTTTCGAAAAGGAACTCCAAAATTCATTTCGTATTCAATGCTCAGCGAAAAGCTCAAGTTTCCATTTGTAACCCTGTTGAAATTTTGATTTAAAAAATTTTTTATGGCCACTGAAAATTATGTCATTTTATTATTACCTTCGAATATTATTTTCTTTCGGGTAATCAAGGGTGAAGTTTATATTACATGAATGAAAAAAGTTTTTCTGCGAGTTCAGATGTGATATGAACGTTGGATTGCGGAGGTTTTGCTAACGAGTTTTTGAGGATGAATCCCCTGATTTACATTTTGTAAAAACACACGATGGTCTTCTCATATGGCAGAGATAGTGCATTCAATAAAATGTGCAAATGAAGCAGAACACATGTCCATCCTTTTTCTCATGAAATTTATTACGAAATTTTAGCTTTTTTATTATTCATGTATCTTAGTCGAAATTTTACACAGTTGTAGACTCTGCACAAATTCAGAATTAGGTGAAAAACGTATAAAGCAACAATTCATAATTCAGGCTTATATTTGCAAATGAAAAAATAGAAAAATGTGCCTTCAACAATACATAAATAGCTCATTCTCATCTATAAATTGCTGAAAATCACTTTATGAAAATAGTGTATCACCACACGTTTATCGTACTCATCTCACTTTCAACATTCCCCTCTTAAATATTCCGTCCTCCTCTTGTCATTAAGAGATGTGAAATTACTTTCAATTTATCAAAGTGTATCAAAAGTGTTAGCCGACAAGGAAAAGGTTTTGCGGCCTTAACTTTCGGATTGAAACATTATTCGAGCTTTCGACCCTGACCTTTGAACTCAGACCCGTCACCTTCGACCTAAAATATACTAGAGTAGGAAAGCATTTTATCAAGCCTATTATTAGACAAAAGAAGATAGTACTATTAATGAAAAACTAAATGATATCTTTTATAGAATAAGAAAAGAAAGGAATAGAAAATATTGGCAAAGGAATCGACATTAGTACCCTTTACAGAAACACGCTGAGAAAGAGACAAAAGGAGATACAGATAGAGCTTCGACCTATGATCTCTAAGATTTGACCTTTCACCTTCGACATTTGACCTTAGGCCTATCTCACCTTTGAATTTTCACACTTGACTTGAATTTTTTGAAATATAAACAAGAATTACATTCTTTGGATTTTATTAACGGGATACTTATATCCAAAGTTTTTAAAAGTATTTTTCATGAAATTAATTTAGTTCTAACGGAATAAATACATCGTTATATTTTTGAACGTTAAACAGTTTTTAAACTTAGTTCTTAAGATACTTCAAAATAGTCCAAAAATGCAAACTTAGCATCACAAATGTTGTAAAGTTTCTGCAAACAAAATAAGAAAATATATGTGGAAGAGATCTTTTTAAAATTTATAATAAGTGTTCCATTAATCAAATTAAAAAAATTTAATATTTTTCTTAATATTTTAACAAATTCTCACTTGATTAAAAACTATTTCGTCCAAAACATAATTTAATGTTATTATTTGATATTGAAAACTGTACACATATAAATTGGCAATAATTTCTGCACGCATAGAAAACCTTGTATTTATAATGAAAAAATCAGATTACTGAAATTTACATAAGAAAAAGAACCCGCGAAAAACCAAAAACAACGCTATCGTTAAAGGAGGGGTGGGAGGGTCTAAAAATCATTCAAAAAATCGTAATGGTCAACCCCTTTAGACCCTGGGCTATGACACAAACTCAAACATTTGAATTTTAACATTTTACATTTCACCTTTGACGTTTGACCTTTCAACCCTGATTATTGAACTCAGACCCATAACCTCCGATTATTGAAAAAAAGCAATGCAGATTCATATAATTACAAGATAGAAATTTCCATTTTTTGAACAGAAATACCGCAAATTACATATAAATGTGTTATTAATAATTGTCCAGTGAAACTGCTTTAAAAAAGATCGACTTTCCAGCATATTCTGGATCATAAATTGGATTGCAGTGTTGGAACAAATTGGAAAATTAGAACTGTACACGACTAAAGGGGTTTGCTGAAGAAACGAAGTTAAGATAAATTTAGTTATTCAAATGCGGTCCGTTGGTTTGGTAAAAACACAATTTTCATCGAGGGGCTACATGTACTTTCATAAACCTAGCAGTGCCGTTTTCCCGTGAAAATATGAAAAGGAATTATATCGTTTCATGTAAAGTATATAAACTCTTACGATGGAGAAACTCGAGAAATTTGATGTTTTGATTAAAAAAAGTAAAATACTCACCATAAAAGAGATTTCATTGGATTTAAAAAAAATTGAAATATTCCCAGCGATTTGAAAATATTTCAACAAATTTCAAGGTATTTTAAAGAAATACAAAATATTTCAAAGGAATACAGAGTATTTAAAAAAATTAAATGTTTTTACGAAATTTAACGATATTTCCATGTAGGATTTAGGAGAGGATTTACAGATTTTAAAAGTTTGAAAAAATTACCTAGTAAAATTTCAGACAAAATATCAATGTTTTTAAAAGATTTTACCAGATTTTGAAGGACTTTGAAGAGGTTAATTAGATATCTATAGATTTTAATCGATTCTGAAGGATTACGACAAATTTTGAGGAATTTGAAGGGATTAATAACGATTTCAAAGGATTTTAAGTGATACCGAAGTATTTTCACGATTTTTGAAGGATATCAGGAGACTTTAATGGGATTTCGAACATTTGAAGTGCTTCAAAGCATTTCATAAAATTTCAAAAGATTTCAGGGGATCTCGAAAGATTTGCAAAGATATCAAGGAATTTTAACGGGTATTGAGATATTTAAGGAGGTTTTAATTATATCAGGAGATTTTAAAGGATTTTAGGTGAACTCAAATGATTCCAAAGTATATCCACGGATTTTCTAGGATCTTGTAAGTGTTAGAGAAATAATTACGGCTGATTCAGAAAGATTCGCACGGGTTTTGAAGATTTGAATGAATTTTGAAGAAATTTCAGTGAGTACCAGGTATCTTGTGAGATTTCGAAATTATTAACGAAATTTGAAGGATTTCAATCAATTTGTAGAGCTTTTAAGGGATTTCCACAGATTTGAAAGGATTATAAGGGTTTTTTAATGGATTTTTTTAATTTCATGCGATTTCAAGGATATCTACAATTTTTAATGAGTTTCAACAGATCTTAGAGAATTTCAAGAGATTTAAAAATAATTCACGGGATTTCAAAGGGTTTTAGAGGATTTAATGTAATATCGAAGTATTTTCACAAATTTAAAGGATATCAAGAGACTTTAATGAGATTTCGAAAATAGAAAGGGATTTAAAGAGATTTTAAAATATTTTAAAAGATTTCAAAGGACTTGAAGGGGTTTTTAAGGATGTCAAGAGATTTAAAGGGTTTTCCATGATTTCACCTTTTAATGGGCTTTCAAATGATTGTCGAATAATGTAAAGAATTTGAAGGTATTTTGAGGAATTTTAATGTCTAAAGAATTTTAAGAGATTCAGAAAGAATCATATGGATTTTAAACATATATAGGAATTTTAAAGATTTTAGGAGATCCGGTAAGATTTTGTAATATTTCACGGAATTTCAAAATTTTTTACCGTTTTTTAGAGATTTTCCCGGATTTTAAAGGATTTTAAGACATTAGCTACCATGTTCATTAAATTAAAAGGATTTCAAAGAATTTTCCCAAGGTTAAAAAAAATGTAAGGGATTTCTAAATTTTTTAAAAGAATGAACGGGATTCCAAAGGATTGCAAGGATTTCCAGGGATCCACAAGGTTTCATGAAAGGTGTAAGCCAGATTTAAGAAATGTTCTAACTCCTCAACTTTGTATTTATTGAAGGTATGTCATATAAAATATTACATGATAAACAAGCTGTTAATTCGATCTTGGGTGTTTTTACTTTTTTTGTATTTGCAAGTTAATGGTGCTCATTTGATGAACTCTTTACTTCCTTATTATGATTAATTAGCAAATATATTATTTGCCACCTCATAGAGGATAGTTTACTTATAGAAAACAGATTTTTCAAATCATATGAATGCCCATAACGAACATAGTCTTCAATACAATGTATTAAAATATTGTTAATCAATCGATTCATCTGGAATCAATAAATATTTTCGATCCTTGCATCAATTTCGAACTATGTGAATGAAGAAATGTTACCTATGAAAAACCGATTTTAAAAATATTATGAACAAACATAACTTCCTCATCTTGAGAATCCTCGGTTGCTCAGACGATAGCGCGTCAGAATTTCATGCAGGAGGACTGGGGTTCGATCTCTGAGTCGGTACCAATGGAAATTTTTCAATGTACTTCCACCGGGGCTTTGGTGGTTCAGAACCCACCTTGAACTGTAGTTTCTCTTGAAGAAGGCTGATTACCTCCCAATGTAGAAGCTCCATGTCGAGGGGACTAGTGTTGGGGGTCACTAGTCGACTTTGGGTAGAATCGGAAAAGAGTTAGCGATCTCCTTGCGTTGAGGCTGTATGGGGACTCTCGCTGGTGGTCGCTGGTCGATTTAGAGTAATGAACACATGCACACATACACTTAAATAACACACCAAGGCAGTATATCGAATCTGTTCACCTAACTGATGACCTCAGAGGGATTGCTCCGTCCACCCTAGCCTGGCCGTATTCTCTCTACGGCCTGCTAGGGAGGCTGCCGGATGGCAGAGTGGATATGGTACGCCTGGCACCTGAGAGGTGTATTTTAAGAATGTTGGAAACAACGAAATCCACAGAGATATAAAAATACTCGGTGAAGGTGGACGGATTCGGTGTACTTACTTGAGAATAAACACGGGTGTGGCACAATAGGCTTTATAGCTTGAGTACCATTAGGGGGGGGGGGGGCTCACGGACTGCCCCGCACACATTAAAATCAAAACAAAGCAACTTTCTTATCTTCAACAAAATGTACTATATTATAGGTCGATCGATTCGTCTCGAACTAAGGAATCCTCCCTATTTTTGCATCGATTTTGAATTATGTAAATAAAAAAGGTTATACTATTAAAAATCCCATTTATAAAAGATTATAAGCCAATTTCATTAATTTATCTGCTACCGTCTTCATGTTACTGTGTTCACAAAAAAGTGTGAAACGTACATCTGAGCAATTGCTCAGAAAATTATATTAGAAAATTCTTAATTGAGGACCGTTCAATTAAACGAATTTAAAAATGTTCGAAATAAAGCTTTCTCTGAGGGGAAGCAAGAATAAATAATACTAATAATGAAACAATGTGTTTACTAGAACGAAAGTAATCTCAGTAGTGAAAATAGATGTTAATTAGCATACTAAAAAAAAATAGAAAGAGAAAACTTACGTAAGAAATGCTTCGGATCCCCCCCGCCTCCCTATTTATTCTTAAAACTTGATAAATCTTTTGCTTGATTTTAAATCGAGGAAAAAGATCTCTTCCTTTCATTGAAAATACATAACTTTTAACTGAACTAAATAAAGTGTAATTTTAATCAAAACGAGTTTCATGAAACACAGTCGACTTTTATCAGTGCGAATAAAACTAAAAGAAAGAGCATTGATGGGGGTGGGTGAATTGTGAATCGAGAAAAGAGACCAGGAGGAAACGGAATTAATTTCAATTGTGGGTGACGGAAATGGTGAAAAAAGGAACAGCAGAACACTAAACGCCACGAGCGGTCTTCGCCGATAACTATAATCGAATGAGGAAAGTTAATCGAACCATCGTCATACTTTATATATACGAGTTTAACTTGAGCGTGGTCGAGAAAACGCGCAGGGCTTAAAATTTCTCGGGGAATCTAGCGTTGTAAGCACTTTGTTTCGAGCAATTTATATAACAATCTTTTTTTTCTAGATAACGAAATAAATCAGAGGCTGGTTCTATTTCAAGTAGTGCAGCACTGTAAAAACTAGAGATCTCTTTTTTTACGGTATCAATTCTTACGTCTTATTTTAATACCTAAAATTAGCCTTGAAATAATACTTCGTTTTTACCACGAAGGAATAGTAAGAAGTAGTATAAATCCATATAGAATTTCTATAAGTATCTATTTGTTCCTGATGGTTTCTATTGGTAGTACGACTTCGAGAAAATTTGCCTTATAGAAAATCTGTGAGTATCTATACGGTTGTCCTAGTAATGTATCTTATATGGATTTACAATTAGAATTTGAGATGGTTTCTAAATAAACTTCCAAATAGGATTTCTTAACGTTGAACGAAGTCCCTGCCTCTACACTGAAAAAAAATTTACTTGATTCAAGAAAATGAGTTTGTTTGGTATTTTTTCTTTGCACCAAGGAATTGTTTACTTCAGTTGAGTTGATATTGTTCAGATGCAAAATATTAACGCATCCATTTAAGAAAATGATTTCTTTGATGATATTTCTTTAATATAAGTAAATATTTCTTCGCATTAAAAGTGAAAAATAATAAGTCAAAGAAATGATTTCCTGGAAGGAAGGAACCTAGGTTTATTGAATATGTTTTAGGCGCCTAAAGAACTCCTT
>JAABKJ010007975.1:0-11563 GCA_011634705.1 Andricus grossulariae | reverse complement strand
TATGTTTAGATACTCTAATTTTGCAATTTTAAACGTCTGGGGTCGTATACGACCCCCTGTGCCAAACAAGGGTTAAAATGAAAAAACTGAAATTTTAAATAAGGGCCCTTCTTCTTAATCTCGCTTATTGCTGTTCTAACTCTGATTAATATGAAGAGAGAGAAAAGGTTTTACATATATTGTTTTGAATTACTTTTCTTTCAATAATTTAAGGATTGAATGATCCCAACTTTTCGATTTTGGCCCATCCACTAATTTTTTTAAGTCTAGTAAAAGTAAATAATTTTGGATTTTTTTTTGACAGTGTCAAGCAATCGTCGTAGGTTTTCTGGGTTCAGTAGTGGCCATCGTGATGGGAGCAATACGCAACAGTACAGTTTCATTAGATCACGCCTACCTCCTCATCGCCAGCAGTTTAGTAACAGCGTCGCTAGCATCCTTCGTCCTTGGACTAATTACAGCTGGTGTCATCGTCTTGTCTCGTCATTGTCACATAAATCCGGACAATGTGGCCACTCCAATAGCCGCTAGTCTAGGTGATATCACCTCTCTTGCCCTGCTTTCCTGGATCTCAACGATCCTCTACGAAGCGATCGATAAGCAGGACTGGCTGGGGCCTCTTATAATTGCCTGCTACATCCTCATTACTCCACTCTGGGTCTGGATAGCTAAAAAAAACAAATACACTAATGACGTCCTTTATACTGGATGGACACCTGTTATGGTGGCAATGCTGATTAGCAGGTAACATCACTTTGCAAACCACTATTTTATCATTTTTCGTTTGCTATTTTCAAACTTTAATCCACTCGAATTCAAATTCATCAATGACTTTGGGTCGGGTCGGACTTTCGGGTGTGCAGATTAGGTTTGAGTTTTTAAAAACTTTGCATACTCCTATCTAGTTGGAAGCATTCCAGTTATATTTTTGAGAAAGATTTCAACAATATATTATTCGGAAATTGTTGTGGTTGTTTCTTTATCAGTGGCGCCAATTAATTTTCAAATAGGTCTTGCGAAACTGCACTTTTGTAGCCAATGAAACTCATTTTCTGAAGCCTTTTTGAGTAACATATTCCAAATACTGTTTCAGAGATTCATCATTCAAAACGGTGGCTCTTAAAAAGAGGGATCACTGTAGTTCAGTAGTTCAATTTTCGTTAAAAAGGTTTTTTTTAATCTGTTGTTTTGTAATGTAATTTTATCAGTAGATGGATTTTGATTCCTCGTTCTTCTCAATTTTTGTCTAGTGTATTCTTTTCAGTACAGAACCCTAAGTTAATCAAACTATTTTTCTATAAAGTAAGCTAGAAAGAAATAATGTTAGAAAAGCACAAACATCACTATTTGAAAAACCTACAGGTTCTTAACACTGACTTTCTAATGTATTTTTATTAGTTTTAAACTCTGAGACGTTTAAAGTAATTGTTAATGGTAGCTTAAAGAAGACTTAATTGTTTGTTTTTGTTTTCTAAGAAAAATTTAGAAAAGATATTATTCACGAAAATAAAATTATATGAAGATAAGAGTTTTCTCAAGTATGCAAATTGCTAACATGTTAAACCGAGCCATATAACAATCATCTCTAAATTAAACATACTATTTTACTGTCCTAATAGGCTACTTTTTTACATAATATTTTCGATTTCCAAATTCTTTTCTGGAACCTAATTTACACTAACATCTAATGTTTACGACTTTCTTGATTTTTGTCTAGAGAAAAGCATTTTTTAAATATTCCAATTTGAAGAAGTCTACTTTTGAGAGTACAGTAGACTACCACAAAGCGCCTTCTCTCGCCAAGTACCACTCCCTTCCATTATCTCTAGATTCGGTATGCGCCTTGAGAGTGGATTAGATGCGCGTGCGCGAAACGATATTCACATAATCCGCCGGAGCGTCTCCTAAATAGTTTCCGCGAAGCTTTAGGTGTCTAACTTATTTAAGCGTGCGTTGGTGAGGACCTCGTTCCCGAGCACTAAAAGATGCTTTTGATTTTCAACTTTACTGTAGAATCGATTTGTCTTTCGTGTTAGTTTCTGAATTGAATCGTTAGCCATTTATTCGCTGCCAGTGTCCTTCAAATCAACAAAATTAGAAAATAAATCATTTAGAAAATGCTTGAAATCGATACCGTCTTGTTTTCTAATGATATAAATTTATGTTTATGAATCATGCAAGATAACCCAAAACTTTGTGAAAAAAAATGGAGAAAAGGCTCAGAACTCTCGATTTTAGGCATTCAAGGGAAAATGGTATTAAGTAAAAAGGAGGCCGGACTGTATTCTAAATATCGCATCAAAAGTTGGAAATTTAATAGGGCGAATTTAATATGGCGACAAACAGTCCCCCTCTCCTGCCTTGCCAAGCTAACATTCCTCTTCCCCTACGTCCCTTCCCCAGTCCTGACTTCCTCTCCCCTACTTACCCACATTGCCCTACTATCCCTCCCCTAACTTCCCCTCACTACCCTCCCACACTTTCAATCGTTTCCTCTACTTCCCCTCACTTCCACTCACTTCCTCTCCCTAGTTTCCCATCACTTCTCTTACTTTCCCTTGCCTTATTTCCTCTCCCTCCCCCCACTCATTTCCCCCACTCCCCAATTCCCTTTCCCTCACTTACCTCCTGGGAAAAAAGTACGGCGGACGGATGGACGGACGGACACTTGACCGAATCTATAAGGTTTTCTGCCCGGGCTACAAAACCCTTAAAATGATCCGATTTGTATAAAACTCATTTTTCAAGAGTTTTCTGTAGAAAAGTTTTTTTTTTTTTTAATTTGGACTGCCATTTTGGATCCGGAATTTGGAATTGTCTATACAATACTAGGAATCTGTGACTCAGAAAACCCCCAGAAAATGAGTTTTATGCGAATCAGATTACAACTCAAATTGACTTTGTTTCATGCCTTGAAATTTTCTTATTGACCAAGTTAATTTTCCAGCTCAAAAAATCAAGGAAGAAAGTTTACTTCATTTAGACATTAGTACATTGTTAACCAAGTGGGGGATCTAGGAGATTCCCAACGAGCATGAAGTTGCCGCGTGAGAGTAGCGAGCGCGGTAACCAAAATGCGAATTGGGAATCGACTAGTCCCCCCACTCGGTTAACATATTATTTTCTTTAATACCGCGCGGTAAATGTGATTTTGGGACCCGGGCGTGAAATAGTAAAAGTGATCGATTCCGCGATCGATGATGAGTCCGTGTGATCAAACTTACTTTTCCACACTAGTGACGGGAAAGTTTGGAAATATCAGACTTTTAACTTCAATGCCAGAACTCGACTGGGGAGGAACAATAAAACCCCAACGAGCGGGTCAAGGGGCTGGATGCGAACCATGGAGTACCTTTAAGCCCATATTTTCGTGGTTAAATCAATCAATCGTGGAACCGATCAATTTTTCTGTTTAGCGCCATGCCCTCAAATCGCATTCCCCTTCGCGGTATGTAAAGAAAATAATATGTTAATCAAGTGGGGGACTTGTAGATTCCCAACACGCATGGTTTCCCCACTCGGTTAACAATGTACTATTGTTTACATACCGCGAAGGGGAATGCCTAATATTTTGAAACTTTCCCGTCACTAGTGTGGAAAAGTAAGTTTTATCATACGGACTCATCATCAATCGTGGAATCGATCACTTTTACTGTTTCGCGACAGGGTCCCAAAATTGCATTTCCTGTCCGGGTATTAAAGAAAAATAATTATTAATTTTTTCCCCATATTTTTTTTTGGAAAAATTAACTTGTACAATAACCAAATTTCGAGGCCAGAAACGAAGTCAATGGGAGTTTTTTTTGTCATAGAAAGTATTCTGAACTTTGAACTTTTGCTCCGTGAATCCACCTTTTTAAATTTTTTGTACAATATTTTTTATCTGTGACTCGAAAAACCCCTAGAATATGAATTTTATACATATAAGATAATCTTTGTATAAATTATGGATTCGGTAACGGCATAAGTGTCTAATTATAAGTTAAGAATAATTGAAATCATTAGATATTACACGCTTAAAAATGATGTCTGGATTCAAGAACATAGCCTGCATGATCAAAATTTAAAGAAAGTTTAAATATATTTCAAAAAAATTCCTAAAGCAATAGTTCTTCATTACTCTTTTTTTAAGGTTTAAACAATTTTAAGTAATTGAATCCTGATTTACTTTTTCTTGAAATTTAATTTTTGTACCTTTTTTTTGTGCTTTAGAACAGTAAGACATTATATTTCAGGATTATACTTGTGTTTAATTATGGATCTCTTCATGTTCTGTTTTATTTTAATTTCTTCACTTACTCAACATCCACAATAGAGCTCTCAATTTCATTGAAGCCTTGAATTTTTAGAATCACGAAATTTTTTAACGGATTGAGACCATCTTGAAATTGGTTTCAAAAATTATTTTGATTCAGATAACCTCTCCAATTAGAAACAATTACACTATTTGTTTAGATACATGGTAAATTTCGTTATGAAACCTTCCTCTCAATGCACGTGGTAGCCAATATTGGTTAAATGACCTTGGAGACTTAAACGATCTCTATTGATGGTACCAATTACTCAGACGAGTTGGACCGTTTTCTTCAACCCATTGAAACCCAAGTTTACAAGTGGCATACTTTAGCGAGCACAAGCTTTCAGGTGCACATGTCGTTTTGTCAGAATTTTTCAATTTCAA
The DNA here is from genome assembly GCA_011634705.1 of Andricus grossulariae. Taxonomy (NCBI): domain Eukaryota; kingdom Metazoa; phylum Arthropoda; class Insecta; order Hymenoptera; family Cynipidae; genus Andricus; species Andricus grossulariae. Next base: position 6,882 of record JAABKJ010007975.1, on the reverse strand, counting down.
TTCGAATATCGGAGGTCTTGAATTTGTCATTCTTAAATGTACGAACTTGAAGAACACCTTCGTTCAATTCTTAAGAGGAAAGATCGCTATTAGGACTGGGTGAAAATGCTAAAATTAATCGAATCGGTTGAGCTGAACGAAAAAATGTGTGGGTTGACATCCGAAAAAAGAGAGTTTTTGTAATCTATTAATATCTTATGTTCTATTTTTTAATTTAAAAATTCAAAAAAATCTTCTATTTGTTCAAAAATTGTGGCGAATTTGTCAGATGTACAGTTTTTACTAGTGAACAATAATAAAAGACTATAAATTCAACAAAAAAATGTTTTGCCCAATTTAGAATTTTGACACTGCGAAATGTTTTTTTTTCATTAAAGCAAAATAATAACAGAAGAAATTTCAGGTTCGAATTATTTAACTTTAAAGAACACTGTACATTCAAAAAATTTGCCGCCATTTTTGAACAAATAAGAATTTTTTTTAATTTTAACAATTTTACATTTTGAAATCAGAAAAAGAGAACAGAAGATATTAAACATGTTGAAAAATTTTCTTCTTTACTTTTTTCGGATGTCAAAGCAAAAATTAGCCCTAATCGCCATTGATTGTATCAATATTAGCCCTACTCTGGAAAAATTCTTTGCAATTACATATTTTATCAAATTTTATACATTTTTCAGCTTGTATTAAAAAGACTGCAAATCTGTATTTTAAAAATTTGCTGCTTGCAGGGTATATTCATTCTAAGGAAATTTTAATACTGCCCGATGGGCGGTTCGCCTTCCTGGTATGCTCAAAAAAGGTCATTGAACTCATTAAAGTTATAATTTTCAAATAGGTAGCGAATTGGTAATCAGCGATTACAGAGATGTTTTGACATACTTTACGTAATGATTCAGTTTTACAATTAATCTTCTTTCTTAATTTTGAAACTTATATAAATATACATTTTATTCCATTCATTTTTTATTTTCAATATTGATAATTTTTTTCTAGAGTTTTTTATCATTCAATAGTTTTCAAATGCCCAAAAACGTCTATTGTTAAAAAAAAAATTTGTTTTAAAAACAATACCGTCAAATTTGAGGAGACTTTTTTCTGAATTCCAGAAACATAGAAAAATTAAATACCACGAAAAAATCAAAAGGATGAAAATAAGAGTTTTTTATCTGATAAAATGGGAGCGGTATCCATTCTAAACAAATATACACAGAAAAACTCTACACGATTAATTGTACACGAAAAACCCTTACACGTGTTTTCCTGTTTTATTTTTATTTTTTCACAAATAAATTTTACACCGTTAAACTCATCACAAAGTTATAACTTACATGTTGCAATGAAAATAAACTGCACAAAAACACTGAATGACGAAACTGAACAAGATAATGTATTAAATCATATATTTCTTAACATTTTTCAAACCCCTGCACAGTGGAACTTTGTGTTTTAAAAATCTACACGAAGAGAAAATAAGATTTGTGTATACTAAAATTAACTCGAACGGATTAAATTCTACACGAGAATACTCTACACAAGCCAATTATTGCTTCCTCATAAAGGGAGGTTTGTAATGACCTAAATTTTCAAATATAATTTTTTGACATATTTTGATATAATTCGACCCCAGGAGCTCGGAAAAATTAAAGTTTTTAAAAATGTCCGTGCGTATAGGTGTGTAACTTTTGTCTGTTCACCTCATCTCGAAAAGTAAAAGAGCTACGATCATGAAATTTGGATGAAGTGTAGATCCGATTGATATCCAGGTCTGATAGGATTTCGAGCTGGATCGACCATTTAAAAGTAGTTTTTTCTTGCATTTAGAGATTTAAAAAGAAAAATGTTACCTTGTTTATATAAGAAAAACTTATTTGATATTCAAAATACAACAATACGATAATTAGCGTATTTTTTTGCGTCTCTGAGACGTATCCATGGACCTATTGTTGAAACTTTTATGACCTGCCAGTACCGATTTATGAAGTTTCAAAAAATGGTTTATTCTGTTTATATAAGAAAAACTTTTTTGATATGTAAAATACGACAATATTATATTTAGTGTATTTGTTCGCCTCCTTGAGACGCATCGATTGACCTACTGATAAACCTTTTATGACCCACCAGTACCTATTTATGAACTTTAAAAGAATGGTTTATTCTGTTTATATGAGAAAATTTTTTTGGTATTCAAAAAACGACAATATTACATGTCGAGTATTTGTTCGCGTCCTTGTGACGCATAGATTGACCTATTTATGAACCTTTTATGACCCACCAGTACCGATTCATGCAGTTTAAAAAAAATGGTTCATTCTGTTTATATGAAAAAATTGTTTTGTATATTCAAAACACAGCAATATTACATGTAGAGTATTTGTTCGCGTCCTTGAGGCACATCGATTGACCTATTGGTGAACCTTTTATGACCGAACCGTGCCGATTTATGAGGTGTAAAAAAAATTGGTGTATTCTGTTTGTATGAGAAAAACTTTTTTCATATTAGGAGTATTACAGTATTGTATCTGGCATGTTTGTTTGCGTCTTCGAGACTCGTCGAATGACCTATTGACGAACCTTCTATAACCTCCTATGATCTAGCAATACCTATTTATAAATTGAAAGAATATGTTGTTTATCTTGCTGACATAAGGAAAACTTTTTTAAAATTGGGAATGCAACTATAATGTATATAACATATTTGTTCGCGTCTTCGAGCCGCATCGATTGTCAAAATTAAGAACTTTTCATGATCTACCATAACCTACCAATGTCGTTTTTAAATCCTTCAACAAAATTAACTTTCTTGTTTATAAGAGGATTTTTTTTATATTCAATAGCTACTCAGAACAATTTAAGAAAAATTACATTCTTTCTATGAGGTTTTAATTTGAAATATAAAACTACCGTAGGTTAAAAAGTTGTTCATTGTAACAGAATGCATCAGTTGATATTTTGGTGAGCCCTCTGATTTTCTGAAAAATAAAATTTTCGGAAAGACAGAATCATAAGCTTAAAAAATATTGAAAGTATCCATTTTTTCTCTTGTTAGGTAAAACCTCCCTCTACGAGGAAGCAAATTTATTTAATACTCACGAGGAAGCAAAATGCTCATTTTATGAGCACAAATAAATACACCTATAGTGAATACGTCCATAGTACTTCGCAGCCGTATTTTGTCTAAAGCTACACTGTTTTGTGTAAAGTTCGGCTTTGTTGAATTTATTTAAGTGTAGATTTTTGAACAATAAAAAGCTCAGAAGAATCGCTAAATTTGCTTGTGCATTCTTGTGCAGTATTTAACCGCACTGCGTCAATTTTAGCTGTCGAAAAAATTATTATCACTTTGTGTCAAATTCTACAGTATAAAATGTAACTATGTAGAAATTTACAACATTTCCATTTTTTATAGAAATTAAAAAAATATGAATTATTCATTTATCTTGTGTAGAATTCCGCTGTGAACAATTTGATTTGATTATTTGCGTAGACTCGATACCGCCCCGATAAAATACAGGAAAATTTGTTCACAAGTTAGTTTCGGAAAGATAATTTTTATAGATAATCTAAATTTTAACTTCGACATAAGACTATTGGAAGCGCTTATATTTTTTACAGTAAAGCCAATATCTTTAAATCAAATGCTTGCTGATATTAACTGAAAATCGTATACTTTTCCTAATTTTTTAATTAAATGCACTTGACAAATATTTAAGTTTATGTTTACTTTAATCATTCAACAAACTTGATACTATTTCTAGAATGTCTAGCGGACCGAGAAATCGGGTAAACCCGGGACAAGCCAGGCAATTTTTTTTTCTATCGCAAAATCTACTTTCATCTACTTTGTCTTCTTTAATTTATGGTTTAATCGAGGATCAGAGAGAGAACAAACAGATTGCTTCACGTATCGTATATGATACAATCAAAGTTGTTCGATGATTGCTTAAGTTCTTTCAATTTCCATTATATGAGAGTTGAAATTTTGTCTCTTAAATAGGTTCAAAATAAGATAAAGACATTTTGTTAATTATTTAAGAAGATATTGCAAAAACAGTGCGCAAATTTCAATTCTTTCTTCAAATTCACATAAAATTTAATGAAATAAACATTTTACAAAGTTGATACGAACCTCATTATTTATTTATTTATTTCACATATTCAAAAATATATATTTCGTTTGGCAGAAAAAAATAATACAATTTTTCTAAATTTGTTATTTCAACTTTAAACATGTTACGTACACCACGCAAGAAAAAAATTTCAAATAGTCCTTATAAGTTGGTAAGAATTTATAAAAATTTACCTTCAAAATAATCCTAAGGACATTGAGAAATTTTTATTATATTATATTTCATTAACATTTTTTTTAAACATTGAAATTTTCACTACTTTTGCACACTTTGGCACTACTTTTGGTTAATATTTATGACCTCAGTCTGTGATTGAGGATAAGTTCAAATTGCCTGATCACTAGACACCATGATTTCTTCTGTAATTATTCTGTGAAATCTTAACAAAATAAAAATTCGTTTGCAGTTGTGGTGGTTTAATTTTGGAATTTATGGTCTCCCGATTCGAAAACCTGACCGTTTTTCAACCAGTGATCAATGGAGTGGGTGGAAATTTGGTAGCAGTACAAGCCAGCAGAATATCCACAGCCCTTCACAAAGAAGCAGATCTAGGAACACTTTTGATTCCACCAGGGCTTACACATCCTGTTATCTTTATTACACCCATTGCAAACTTTTTTGGAAAAGGTAACTATCATTGTTCTCGGCGATTTCTTAAAAATGAAAAATTCTTTCTCAAATAAGCTTCTAATTTGAATTTTCTTTTAAAGGACTGCATGCAAGGACAACAAGGGTTCTTATGTTAATGGTCATTCCAGGACACCTCATCTTCATTTATTTGATAAATTACATGAAAGATGGCAACACTTCTCTCACTCCTCTCTTCGTTTTTGTTTACTTATGCGCAGCAGTTTTGCAAGTAGCGGCCCTTTTATATATTGCATACATCATGATCCATTGGATGTGGAAAAGAAAAATTGATCCCGACAACTCGGCGATTCCATATTTGACTTCTATGGGTGACCTTCTGGGAATCAGTCTGCTCGCAATTGCCTTCCAATTTCTTTACCTTGTCGGCGATCAAGAATTTGATGCTTCGCAACCTTAATCAATAGGTAGATGTCATTTTTGTATTCAGTATTTTAGCAGCAGCACCATACCTAAATTTGCCACAAATTTTTGAGAAAGCATAACAATTTATACACGTGTTCTTTTTATACTTTTTTATCAATTTTTGCTAAATTATAAATAAGATCGGCTACAATTAGTACACTCAACTCCTAATATAAGACTGGCTTCGGGCATGGCTTGCTTTAGCCTAAGTCCTAAGTCGGAGGAATACAAACGTAAACAGGGATGAATCATTTCTATTGAATTTGGAAGCATGACGCAACCTGATGCAACTAACGCGCTGAGAGTGCGGCCCTCGAGCTGTTTGTCACGCCATACATTACATAACACTTTTTGAGGTGATTTTTGGACCCTCCCTATCAACAAAAATATTACAATTTTTTTAATGTGGTTAATGGAAAACTTATTTAAAACTTTAAAAAAAGTTTTCCACATATCTTCACTCGTTTCGTTTACAAAAACTGTACAACTTTTACGCATGCTAATTTTGCATTTTTTGACTATTTTGAAGTGGTCTAAGAACTAAGTTGAAAAAATTGTTCACGATCAAAAAAATAATGGTGTGTTTCTTCCAATCGAACAGAACTAATTTTATTTAAAATAATTTGAAGGAATTTATAAATAAGTATCGCATTAACAAAATAAAAAAACGTATAACTTTATTCATATTTTTTCTGATTCAGATAGAATTTCTCGTTCTCTTTCGAAATCCTTTATAAAATTTTACAAAAGTTCAAAAGTAGTATGTTCGATGAGAGTCTACCCTATGTTCGCGCCTTACAAAAAAGAGAGAATTTTTTTATGAAGAACTAAAATTGACATTTTTCATCAAAATGACACAAGAAACGAAAAAATTAACAAAAATAATAATTTCTCCAAAAGAGTTATAGAAAAATGTCTCTTGATATTTTTTCCTAGCTCACGTTATTTTCTAGATTTTTATGAAAATATGAATAATATGATTTTATGTATGTATATATATATATATCAAAAATACAATTTTATGGTGTCATAAAAAACAAAGAAAAAAATAATTTAGCAGTTTCGACAACTTTTGCCTAAAACTTTTTACTTTAAATTCTTTTACCAAGACGTTTTCAACACTTCTAAATTAAATACTTTTTGGTTTTTCATCAGACAATGAAATTGCACTATCGAGAAAAAAATAAATATTAAAGTATTTTATACATATTTTCGCAAAAATCTGGAAAATAACGCAAGATAGAAAAAAGTGTCAAAACACATTTTTCTACAACTTTTTTAGAGAAACCATTTTTTTTTTTTACTTTTTTCGTATCTTGTATCGTTTTGGCAAGAAACGTGAATTTTTGTTTTTCAGCCAAAAGAAAGTTCTTTTTTCTATCCAAGACGTAAGCACAGGGCACACTTTGAATATACTAATTTGGAAATAAGAATGCAACAAATTCTATCATAATTAGAAAAAAAACGTATAAATAAATATATTAGATTAAAAAATATCACACTCTTAACAATAGTTTTGAACATTTTTTAATAATACGCGTTTTCATTATTAAAAATTAAAATACTCATAACTTTGTCAACAAAATTTTTTCGGCAATTCGGTAAGATATGTACGAGTCGTCTTATTATTATTATTATTATTATTATTATATCATTAAGCCGTTTCCCTTTCGGGGTAGGCGTGAATTGCTCGGTGGTA
>JAABKJ010007974.1:0-11563 GCA_011634705.1 Andricus grossulariae | reverse complement strand
TGATGGAGGTAAATAGACCTCGGATTCGTATTCAGCGCGTCAAAATACATAAGGATAAAGTGGTCTTGTCAAATAATCCTCACCTTTTTTTTTTGTAAACCAGTGTTATCAAAAAGAGTAATAAAAGCCTTCCTTCTAGATCAAAGTAGCTCCACAGAGCAGTAAAAATATTACCAGATTCATTATACGTTGTTCAACAGAAAACAAAACGTACAAGCGTTGCCTATGATAACGACACTTTCATCAATAAAAAACGTCACAAAGCAGTTGAGAAAGAGAGCAACAGTGGAAATAGTACGGTTATTAAAGAAAGTGAAGTTTCCGATCAATCATCTCAGTATAATAAACATAATTACATTGGAAATGAAGATAAGGATGCTGAAAGTGAAGATACTTTAGATGGTGATTGTGCTGACGAGACATGGATGGTAACTGATGCGAAGGGAAACCAAACCAGAATGTGGTTTCCGACTTTCTCAAGGGCCTGTGATAGATATGGCATAATAGAAGCGCAGCAGACCTTGCTTTTTCTATTCTTCATGATATATCTGATCAAGTGCCCGATTTTAAAGCATTTATTATTGATAAAAACAAAGTCAGGTGAGAAAAGAAAAAGATGCGCAAATATCTGCAGCGAAAACAGTGCCCAACTGGTTTGAAACTGCAAGCTCTATATTTTGATGGTAAACCAATGTTCAATGATTGAAAGAGCAGAAGATGGACGATGCATAAAGGAACTCAAGCGGAATAACACACTTCTTTGATACAGGATCCTGGCTCTCTCTACTTAGGATACGTATCGTCGCAAACGACCGGAGCTGAAAATGCTTGCGACGCTATTTACAATTATCTTGTCGACAATAGAATTGAGTCATGAGCTAGCTTTACGTCGCTGGTTCGAAGAAGTCGACGGCAAGACTACTGGTCCTTCAGGATTTTCTGGCCAGGTAGGAAAGAGTTTACCATCTTGTGATATGCCACCCGTTGTTTATTTCGAACCTATCAAATGCGACTTTGCGCAAGTGACAGCCAGTGATCTTAGTACAGCCCAAGATTACATTTTGAAAATCTGTATAGATGTTGACAGCGGGCAGTGTTTAGCGAGTTTAGCTGCACAAGATCCAGGAACGTTGCCACATGCAAGTTGGGTGACAATGGCAAACACGATTGTTCGGAAATACATCGGGACGTCTAACCCATCTACCCAATCAAAAACACTCACTGAATTCATAATGCAGGTGTATGCTCCCATGTGGTTCTTCATTAAATGCAAAGGCAAAGTGAAAGATGCTCCTATAAATCTGTAGCGAAGCATATCTTTATCAAGGTATTTAGATGATGACCTCAGAAAAATTATCGATAAAGTAATACAGACAAATACTTACCCTGCACACCCGTAAAACATCCTTCTTATTAGTTTGTGCGACAAGAGAACAAACTCGTAGTTCCACTATTGAATTTTCAGGCGAATAATTATATCGAACTCATTGACTGGCTGAAATGTATAATAACTGAACCTCCGTTGGCCATGCAATTCACTGACGATGAGCTGAAGCAGTTTGCTTCAAAAGATGTAACTTATTTTCTGAAGAATGACATCTTCCACCTTTCATGTCACACACAAGCAGTTGAACGACGTGTGAAGGACGTAACAGCAACATCTTTTCACGTGTGTGGTTCGGAAAATAGAGAAGGATCCATACGAACCCAAAGACTAGATCGAGAAAAAATGCCTATTTTTGACAACAAACGATTGGATTAGTAAGTGTTACGTGTAAAAAAATACCAAAATCAAGATGTTAAAAGAGTTAACTCTCCTGTCTGTTAATAAAACATCAAGAAAATATACGTTTGCTTTTAATTTCTTATCATTGATAATAATAAAAATTTTTAAAAAGTGAATCCCATGTAAAGTTTCCAGGAATATTCAAAAAATGATATACCTATTTTAAATTTTATTATTACGGAATGGATTTCAAACTCATTTCATAGTGTAAACATCATTTCACTATGATTGTTCGCCCCTTACCTTTGTAAATGTGAAAAGGAATGATTTAATTTCTAATTTGAATTCTCATAAAGATATGTAAATTAATAAATTTTCAAAGTGTTTTTTACGCAAATCTTTTGAAATGTAATTATTAGTTTTAAATAATCAATTATAATAATATTTTTTTAACTTTTTAATTTTTTTTTCAAATTCTAAACTTGTAGAACCCGTCCGGAACTTTCGTTCCATTACGTTTCATTATCAAAAAACTACCGAATCTTTTGTTTCCCTTTCGTTACGTTCTGACAGATTGGAACAAAATTAAAAACAAAATTGTCATAACGTCATATTTCCCCCGTCTTCCTTTTAATATTAACATAAGATGCATAAGGATTCAAGTAAGTTGTTGCTTACAATTATGCGTAATTTAAAAATTTCGTTATAATTTCGGTATTTTGAATAACGTAACCTCAATCGAGTGAATATAGTTAGGTTTTAGCAGTAAAGAAACAGGACGAAAATCACGTAAGTATTTTGTGTGGTTTCGATCGGGTCCCTGCTTTAACTTTAATTATTTTTAAATTGGACTTTCAATCTTATTTAGCTTTAAATAATTAACTAGTTTCTCTAAACAAAATTTAAAAAATAAGGAATTTTACAAAAAATATTGTCAGGCAATAAAAAGTAAGATTCTTAATTTTGCTTCTGCTAGGCCGTGTTAGGTCTGAAAATGAATTTCCTTGGTTTTCAATTATTAAAAATACAATTTTAAGGCTAAAAAATCTTCCACCTCTAGAAAGTATTTTTTATTTATTCAGGATTAAGCTCTAAATATTATGCAAAAAAAAAAATAATTTTAGAGGTATTATCGGGCCTAGAATACGATTGTAATTTGATTACAAGAATGGTTTGAAATGGCCCCTAAACATTTTTTCCCTGGAATATTATGCACAGAATGTCTTCTATAATATAAAATGAATATGCTCCACGAGGAAAAAATGTACAACATTCACACCGGGTGACTGAAAAAATCTTGAATTTCGAAATACACCAAAAATACACATTTTTTATAGTGTAAAGATTTCTATAGTACTTTAGAGTATATTTTGATCTATCATTAGCCTGAAAAAGATGTAAAATAGTTAATTAAGTTCGATTTCGGTGCAAATCTGCGTCTTTATAAGTTTTGCTTATTGATTTGCTTATCGATTTCATTTAATTTTTAATTGCAGAAAATAAGACTTGATATAAAATTTTTGGTAAAATATATTTTAAAGTACTATAGGAATCATTAAAACGTAAAAAATGTATATTTTTGTATATTTATAATTTCAAGATTTTTTTATGTCACTCTGTATATATATTTTTAATGCAATCAATTCAACAAGTCCTGTGCATATTTTTCTAGGTATACAAATATTGAGGAGCTAGTTCAGACCTTCAATTGCTTATTCCTCAATAAATAACGAACACTTTCTAGGCGTGGAAGATTTTTTTACCCCTCAATTTGTGTTTATTTTTTAAATTGAAAACTAAGAAAATTCACTCTCAGACCTAAAACGGCCTAGCGGAACCTATGAGCAATTTTGTAAAAATAAATGAAAATGTATGGCAGTATTCTTTTGCCAAAAGAAAGATATTTAGGGGGTAGCATTTGTTTTTCTTAAATATTTTGTGTTGTGAAGTTTCAGATAAGGCTTGGGCTGAGTCTGTGGAAAAATATAAAATTAAACAACATGCTTGGAACCAGCTTTCCTATTCTCAATAAAATTTTGCAGTATCCAAAGAATATAGTGATTCGATCAATATTTTCCTTAGCACTTAGTTGACTAATTCACGTTATTGAAAAAATATTCGAAATAATCTTTAAAACCTGAACAATTTTTATTTCCGAAATTAAAAAAAAATTATCTTTGGGTTTTTAACTACGTTTTGTATATTAGACTAGTAGTCCGACAGAATATTTTGTCACGCACCGTAATTCAATCGATCTTCATAATATTATAAAATGACATGCATTTGTGCAGCCGTAGGGTAGGTTGGGGCGAGATGGGCATAGTTGTCTTTTTTACGTTAGTATGTAAAATCTGCTAATTCATTGCTTGAAAGTAAGTCGTTATATATATTCTACAAACATTTTTTAATATAATTTTGCTAAGGTAAAATAAAATAAAAAAGTATATGCAGAATTAGAAACGACACATATTTTTCAAAAATTTTACGGAGCATTTAAAGTATATTTAACGTTAAAATTATGCAATCCTTAATCCTAACCTTCACGGTAACTAACACTACAAACAGTGAATAGAAAAACGATTTATATCTACATATCTTTCAATAATTGTGTCACAGTAATTAATATAACAATTTTTAGACTTACACGTGTACATTGTCTCAGTAAAATTTATATTATACACTAAGAAAAATCCCAAATACGAGACTGGTCTACTACATGACACTTAATTTCATATATATTGAAGCTTTAGGCCATTTCTCATGTTTGCCGTATTCTCCAACCACAACAATGTTTATCTCATTTTTATATCATTTTTCGAGTTTTCAAACAAAGTTATTGAAAAATATATGGGAGAAAAACAGTGCTCTCTTCTGGTTGCCAGCAACTCATATTATTTTCTAATATAGACCCATAACAGTGCACCTGTCATACTTTTTCTCAGCATTTTTTTCGATAAGATTAGTTTTTTATACGTTTGAACCATAATTGACACATTGCACAATTTAATACAATGAAACATTGCATCATTACCTACTGACTGCTACACTAAGAGGGTAGGTTAATGCACAGGAAGAGGTGGCCCATTTCGCCGCATGTGACACTTTCAAGTAAAATCAAAATTACACCTATTTCTGTTTTACAATTATATATAAATATATTAGAAACTTAACGTTAAATAAATAAGCTCTCTGAATAACCACTGGAAAAACATTTACTATGTGATTTTGTGTGATTCTTGGACTTGCTAAACAAATGCAAAACAGCAGAATACAGGACTTAAAATTTTTACCTTAGCTTTTCCCAAATTTATTCAACATTAGGCGAAAATTTGTTAAAAAAAAAGGTTCATAACGTTTTTTCTGATATTAGTACAAAGAACAGTTACAAGAGAAATGATTGCCTACGAGAAAATTAAGTGACTCATCTCACCCCCTATGCCCATCTCGCTCCACCCTACCCTATGTGCCATAGAATTCTACTGCTACTTTTAGTACTTATGTGGCAAAACAGTGATTGTAATTAATTGAAAATGTGTGATTTCTTTTTTATCGATAAACAAACAGTTTTTTAAAACAATTGTTTGTAACAAAATCTTGTAATCACCACTTTTGAGTACTTTATGAGTACTTTTGTGACAAAGAAGTGATTATAAAGTATTGAAAGTGTGTAGTATGTTTTTTTTCATTGATAAAAAGATAATTTTTAAATAATTGCTTATGACAAAATCTTATTATCAATACTTTCTCTGCACTTAATTCCATTCTTACCACCAGTACACTTGTCGTTCGCAGTGAATGTTCTATAAATTATAAATAATATGCTGTGACAATTTTTTTGGTACTAAAAATAGGAATAATAACTGAAATGTAGAATTGAGAAATATTGTTCTTGCGATCTTATGCTGAAATTACGTGTGCTCCAAGTCATTGTAGCATATAGTAAGTAATTGACTAGTTGAATGTAATTACATATCAAATTTAATTCATGAATTACCAAAACTAATATTTCATTTATTAATTTAATTAATATCAAATGTTCTGAATTATATTTGATATTTAATTACTTTCAACTCACGAATTACTTACTATATGCTGCAATGAACAGGAGCACCTATAATTGCAGCATAAGATCGCAATAGCAATATTTCCCAATAGTACATTTCAGTTACTGTTCCTATTTTTAATGCAAAAAGTGGAGTGATAATTTTATCCTATGCTCAGAGTAGACACTGTATCCACTCCGAAAGAGTGATCAAGTCAATCCGTTGGGGTGAAAGCGTCCACTCTTACTCTAAGATTGAAAACTTACCACGTAAAATACAGAGTGAGTTTCTCCACCCTAGCTCTGAAGTGAACATTTTCAATCAAAATTGCGAAATGAGGACATTTATGAATTCAAATATGAGTGATAGTCCACTACAATAAGAGGTGAACTTGCATATCCCCCACCCCTCACGTAAGAACCTGAAAGCTGCCAATAGCAGCACAAGTTATTACACATAGAACAATGTTATTTAAATAAAATAATATTTTTCTTAGAAACAATTGAACATTGAAAAATAATGAAATTAAAAAATGTTATAATTATATAATGTAATGTAATGTAATATATATATATATATATATATATTATATTCTTACTACATCGTATTATAATCATTAAAAAAAATCTTATCTCTGAGACAAGCCAGTATTTATTAAATAAGAATAAAGTTTTAGTGATATGATATAGTATTTCATTCAAATGTTTGTACACTAGTACCAAGGGGCGGGTGCGAGCATCTGTAAATTTTCACTACTTTGGCGTCCCGCGCACAGGGTCCAGTGCCATTCTGTTGCATTTACGTTGCGTTGATCGAACAGAGCAGAGTGAGCAGTGTCCGCGTACAGTGTTCTAATTGATCGAAGATAAGCACTGTTGTTTGAAAAAATTAAGTGAAACTGTTTATAAATTTTATAAATTATTACTTATCATCAATTATGGAAGATTCCTTATTTCAGGTAAGAATTTAGAATCCTAAAGTAATAAAAACTCGCAGAATTGGAAAGTTAGGTTCTCATTAAAAACTGCATTTCGCGTTTACATTCCAAAAAATAAAGTTACTATATGAAGAATAATATTGTTTAGGAGTTCGGCATCACTGATGATGGATTATCAACATATTTAATTCCCCAAGGAGTATCTGAGGATGCTTTAAATGTTTTGAAAGGTATGTTACTGAAATGCTACATTGATGTTACGCTACTAATCATAACACTAAGATGGATATGATTAGTACGCTTTTATTTTCTCGAATCCTTTTAATTTTTATACTTTTATCTTGCATATTTTTCTTTTTATCATCACAAAAAGTAATAAATGTTTGCAATTTTATGCAAATTCAGAAGTATATTACCTATAAGTAACATTTGCCTGTAGGGGTTAATTTCCCGTTTTGTGATATTATATGTGGATAAAATGCAATTTAAAAGGTGAAAATGCCAAATTTGTTTGTTATGTTATGAAAACACGACTAATTTATAAAATAAATGTTATTTTAGTCAATTCTCCAGCTCTATATTTCTACAGAAAGTTTTTATTTTCTATTTAAATTTCTAATTGCTCTTTTAATCCGCTTAAGCTCTAACCACAAAATTCAAATGCCTCAGTTTACTCAATAAACAATAGATTGAAATAATTTGTAAATACGAAGCGGCACTCCTCTTTCAAATATAGAAGTGTGTATACGGTGTATACGTAAAATCTAAGTTCCAAAGTTTGCAGGTTAGTTGAAATTACCATTCGAAAATTTCATTTCACGCAAAAATTAATCAATTCAACAGTCTTTGCCTCTGCATACAAATTCATATTTAAAAAAAGCATCTTTTTGAAACTAAAAAACAAATCATTTTTGTATTCATTTAGTAAAATGAGGTGATTGAATTTCGAGGTCAGACCTTGAGTTCAAAAGTCTTAATTCATATCTTGAGATCAAATTGCTAACTTGTGAATTACACGTTTAATCGATACTAGACTAATATACGCGCGCGCCAACTTTTGTGTTAATTTTTATTATTCACCCAATTTTTAAATAACTATTCAATTGTTAAAATTTTTTGACCACTTGAATTTTTGCTGAAATTTGATTCCAAAAGAATGTATTCAGTGAATCCATGTAACGTAGAATTATTTCATTTATGATTACTATTATTAACATCAAAGGGTGAGACATCATTTGAAGATTTCAAATGCACGACTTAACCAACGCAATCAATGCGCAAACAAATATCAATAATAATTAATACAGTTATAAATTAATATGCCAATAATAGTGTGTCATTGAAAATTTATCCTGTAATTATAAAATGGACATCTAAGAAAAATCACGGAATATATCATGAATGTGGGCGGCGTGGTGGTGCATATGTATACATCAAAATGTCCACAAAATAAATGATGATACCTCAAATATAAGCGATACGTTATTACCATATTTATAAAGAACGAATAAAAATATATTGATAAATCATTAAAATATATTGTTTCTGCACTTTTAGGTTATGAAATTTAATATTTTCAAAGAACTTAATTTTTGTCCAATGAAATTTGCGTGTATTTTCACGGTAATTTTTGTAAATCAGGACATCAAAATACTACTTCGCCAAATCATTAAAACATTGATACCTATAATTTTGAAAATTATATTCTGATCCGATACTCAGTTCACAATATAAAAACCATTGAACATGTATTTGCATTATAATGTTTAAATAATTTTTAAGTTATATTTTTTAATTTCATCTTTTCTTTCTCAAAATATGATTTATTACTAAACTTTCACACTGATTCAAAAAAATAAAATTTTGAGTCGGAAAATAGCAGTTCAATTTGAATGAAACTTGGTAAAAATTTTGTGCTATATACGTAATATTTTATTATTTTGGGGCCGAATGATTTTTTTTTTTAATTTTTAAGAATTTGGGAGCTTCGCCATATTGAATTTTTGGGTTGGATTTTTTTGAATTATCGACACTTCCGGAACCGATGATTGAATTTTGTTAAAATTTGAAAGTATGAGAGATAAAATTATACATTTTAAACTTTAAAATTCTAAATAAAAAATTGTTTTAATTTTCCTGAAAAAAAAATCCAAAAAAATTTTTGATTTAATTTTTCGTGAAAAAATTAACAAACATTGAATATTCTAGATTTCTCATTTGTAAAGGATATTTAGTACGAAAAGTTTGTCATTTTGTATTATTTTTTAATATTATAAACAAATTGTTTAAACCGTTGTTATCCAGTGTGGCAGGGATATGATTTCATGCCTATTAATGTCTACCGTGATCATCTGTTTATATAATTTGTTTCTCAATGTAATGAATAATATCGAATAATATATTTTCAACACTAAACTTTATTGGCAATATAATAAATAAACTTGTATTACACGACTTATACCCAGAAATAAAGAGCCGACAGAAATCGAGACGGTTTAAATTGCGTATCTGTCATTTTCAGATTGATAGAATGAAAATCCAATCGGTTGGCCATATTTTTAATCTGTTACCTGTGCGCGGTGCTTTTAAATCTGTCATTCCGCATTCGATAAAATGCTGAGTGATTAGAATGGAATGAAACTGACTAACCTAAATTAATTCCTATGGGCATTCTACGATTCATTAATGTGCGCATGAATGGGGCGAAATTCAATATGAAATGGAGGTCTTAAAAGATCAGACCCAATGGTAAAAATACGATGCACACATAGCCATTTTTAATGAGCGTGAATCTGAAATGTGTAGGTTACCTCAGGTTATGTTCAACTCAGTGGAATATGCATTTTACAATTTTGAATAATTATAATTGTTTCGAATGAGATGTATTAAGTAATAAATTTGAACATGACAATGCAGATTAAACAAAAATAAAACACATTCAAATTAAATAATATTGTAATATATTATAATTTATGCAACAATTTATTTTTAAATTCAATAATTATAAAATTGAAATTCTCTTTTTACAATAATTTCAATAGATTATCCTGTGCAGAAGTTATGAGATTTGCACTGAAAACGTCAGTGCCATTCACTTGATGCAGTGCACATGTTAATGGCTGCAAAGAGTGCACGTGTCAGAAACAAACTCCGCAATCCTATCATATCTATATTTGCATCCCAAACATCCAAATTTTTAAGATTTGAATACTTATTAATTTTTCACTTTCAGTGATGACGATATTTTATAAATGTATATTAAAAGAAAAAATTCAGTTTTCAATGTGTGATATATATAAATGAATGTTCAACATTCGGATGTGGTGTGATGCAAATATGGGGAAAATAATGTTCAACAAAATTCATGTTTTCATTCTAAATTCAGCCTAACCAATGGGTGGCATCTGGAATTCCAGTGACAGATACGTAATTCAGAAGTAATCAGAATCCATTGAAACGCAAGTGAATGTCTATTGTTTCATGGATAGCCAATATTCAATAACATAACCTTAAAATAAATAATCAATTTATGTAATTTAATATTGCGAAAAAATTAATTATTCAATAATCAATTATTCAATTTACAACATAAAATGTAATAAACAATTATTTTCATTAAAACATTCAAATAATTTTTACCTTATACTTTTTTGAACTCGAAATTTCATTTCTGGAAATTTTAATTATTCATAACTTTTTATTCGATTTTTCGAAAAAATTAAAACATGAGTTTCAGATATAATTTTCAAAATTGAATTCAGATACTCATTTAAGCATTAATCTATAATTTTCATTCAAGTATTCAAATAATTTTTACTATACATTTTTGAAAATTTGATTTATTCGTAACCTTTTACACTGATTTCAGAAAGAATAAAACATAATTACATATAGTTTTGAAACTTGAATCCAGATACTCATTTCACAACGTCAGACACGTTATTTGAAAAATTATGGATTGGAATAAGGGCATTTTAAATATGAGCAAACTTTTATTATACAAATTATGTCCAATATTCAATTATATAACCTTCAAGTAAATTATCAATTCATGTTACTTAATTATAATAAAACTAAATTTTAGTCTCTATTTAATTTGATATCGTGAACAAAATTAATCAGCTAATAATTAATTATTCATTTCGCGAAATAAGAAGCTTCAAACTTTAAACTATAATTTTCATTAAAACATTCAAATCATTTTTATTTAATATATATATATTTTTTTAAACTTTCATTTATGAAAATTTGATTGAATAATAATAATAATAATAAATTAATCAGTTCACACGACATAAAACGCAGTACACAATTATTTTCATTAAAGCATTCAAATAATTTTACATTATATTGTTCTTGAAATTTGAAAATGCATTTCTATACATTTAATTTATTAATAATCTTTTAAACTAATTCAAACAAAATTAAAATATCTGTACATATAATTTAAGAAATTAAATTCAGATACTTGTTTAACAACATCACACATATTTAAAAAGATTTTATAATTGCAATAGAGGTATTGTAAAGAAAAAATATACTTTTATAATAAAAATAATAGCTAATAGGCAATTACAAAACCTTAAAGTAAATAATAAATTTATGTTACTGAGTTGAAAAACAATTTAAATTCAATCTTTAGGTAATTTAATATATCCAACAACATTAATCTGCTAATAATTAATTAAACAGTTTACAACAAAAGGGAGTCATCGTAGCTCGGAAAGTATCGTGATTTTCTTATGTACAAAGCAGGAAGCGAGGCTGGATGTGTTCTCATGGGAAGGGTACAACTGTGCACGGAGCAACTGTGCACGAGCCCATCTGTGCACGTCGGTGGCCACTGGTACAACTGTG
>JAABKJ010007973.1:0-11563 GCA_011634705.1 Andricus grossulariae | reverse complement strand
GATGACATTAAAAATATGCTTGGTCAAAGTCACCCTACTTTTGAAGACTAACTTCTCGGTTTGTAACGATTGTTTAAGAATTCAAAAGTAAGATTTCATTACATAACGCTTTTTTTTCTAGTATATTGAGAAATTTAATTCCAAATTTTCACTCGATATCAAGTATATTTCGAAACTATTCCAATGAAATGTTTCGATGAGACAAAAATTCAAGTAGAGTATTTTCAACATTTTAAACTTTATTTCCACTTCTTGCAGCTATTTTATGTATAACCATTGTTAACAATTATAACGTACGTGGCATGCTTGGATTTGTTAATAAAGAAGGTAGAACGAATATTTCTCAAACTTTAATGAATATTGATGACATTAAAAATATGCTTGGTCAAAGTTATCCTACTTTTGAAGACTAACTTCTCGGTTTGTAACAATTGTTCAACAATTAGAAAGTAAGATTTCAATACAAGACGCTTTTTTCTACCCCCTGCCGCAAGGTTACCGGTTTCCAGACAATGACTGACCCAGGCCGACTGTCCCCTGATAATGACTTTATTGCAGGCAATTCTTTCCACACTTTTTTTCCGATATACCCTTTTTTCCTGACAATATTCCTACGCTGATCGGCAGTCGAACATTTTTTATTCACTAACAAGCTCCACTCTTTTAGGTGTGCTTATCATATTTCTGTCTCTCGCACACTCAACTCAGAATTCCCACGGGTATCCCCAGTCCTCTTAAATCGGTATTTCTTTTCACGAGGGCTGGAATGTGACCGAGAAGAGGGCTTTAGAGCCCTAGCTAGAATATAATTAATAAAATTGCATTATTTAAACAAAATGAAAACTAAAATGGACCAGAAAGACGTGCCCTTATATATTTTGAACAATTTCCCAAAATTTTAACATAATATTTACATTTTTCAAATTATAAAGTCGCCGAATATAATAACATGTAATAATTGTTCACGGGACAAAATGTTACATGCCCTTAAAAAGGAACAACTCCAACCTAGAGACCGGATGGCGTGACATGTGGCCAAACAAATGAATTTAAAAAATAAGCTCTCATCTTATAGAAAAATACACTCAACTCCCGATATAAGAACGGTTTCTGGCCTTGATTCTGAATCGGCGGAATACAAACGTAAACAGCCAGGGCTGCATGAATCATTTCTGTTGGATTTGGGCTGAGAGCGCGGCCCTCGAGCTGTTTGTCTTGCTTGACTGAGCACTGCCTCTCTTTCGGTCCCGCGGCTCCTCTCATCACGAAACTGCGGATGCCATCAGTTTTAGGAATATCGTAAACCTGGGGTTCTTATATCGGGAGTTTAGTGTAAATCAATATGGAGGATGACCTGACATTTTATCAAAAATATTATGCAAAAATAGTGACCATTATTTATTATTATTAGTAATCCACGTTGATAAATCGATTTCGAACAATACAAAAATCTTTGACGAGACAAAAATTTGTGGGAAAGACTTTGAAGTGATTTTTGAAATCTTTAACTCCAAAATATTGAACACTCCTCTTGAATATTACCCTTTTCAACTCAATATAAGTTATATTACCTATTAACCTGAATTATTAAAGAAATTTTGGTTATATAATATAGCAATTTTTCATTTTGAATTTGTAGTTTGGGAGAGGTGAATGACAAGACATTTTGCGTACTTTTTTGTTCATAATTTCTAAACAAAGTATCTTCAGATTTTTAAAAGTGGAAAATGACTGGCACTTAAAATGGTCAACTTTTTGGCAACTATCCTTTAGAGTTTATATTATTAAGATAACATTCTGAAAACTTTCGTAGGCAGATAGTGACGAAGTCGCGCGCTGCAAGCGCGCGCGTGTCTTTCTAGTTCCTAAAAACTCCGGTGAAACAGAGTCCTATACACGGGGCCTCCTCACTGCTAATGTATCATTTAAGTCCTTTAGCATGAGTATGTATACCGTCGATCGACACCACTTCACTGGGTATGGACCTGTGGAAATTTCCCTTTACTAAGGTGCGCTTAGAATTACTGTATTAATTTAATCACAACCAGTGATAACCCGTGGCTGCATCCAAGTTTATTAAAAATTCTCGCACTTGCCTGGACGTTTGGCCAGGGGAGAGGAGTTCGGTCGGTTTTCCGACTGTCGAGTTTAAAGGTTTGTCATTCGATGTGTAGGGGCTATCAAGTGTGCACAATCATCCTTGGCGTCAAACATACCGCTCAACATTAGTTAAACGAAGCGAACTAGTCAACCATCCGAGTGCTATCCGTGCTTGAAATAGCTTAACATCCGCGACTCTTCCTGAGTCGAGATTCACAGCTCAAATAATGCCGTCATTAATATTAATAGTAATATTTCCAATTGTTGAATACTTATTAAAATCCTATAATGACCGTCGAGTTATCAAAAAAATGGAATATTTAGTATATTTAGTAAATATATAATAGAAATATATTACAGAAAGTTCTTCACGAAGCCATATCCAATCGTTTCCATTTATTTACTAACCTTCCGGAGATCTAAATTTGATTCTTTCCGAAAATTTCTGATAAAACATAAATGTAACATTTTAAGTAAAAATGCTGTTGATTTATTTTACAAATCATTTACACACTATTTGCACTAACTTGAATTTTTTGGTCAAAGTTCATCAAATTTTCTGATAGAAACGGAAAGCTCAAATTGGAAAAAATCTGAAAGAAAATCGTACACAAACCCACCGTTTAGCTTTCCTTCCTTCAATTAGAAATAAGCGATCCGCTTGAAGAATAACGATGGCGTATAGTATAAGCAAAAAGAAACAGACAGCAGTAAGAAGAAGACGGTTTACTAATGTTGGTCTTCTTTTTACCATCCACCTTTTCTACACTGTTCCACAAGCGTTCCCTTTATTTTCAATAATGGGATAAAAATAAAAAAAATTTCTCAACGCTAATTATAATGTTCCGTATATATGTCTTTATGATCTTAAGAAGACCATGAATACTATAGGAAAAAGAAAAAAATGAATTTAGAGAATAGCACTCTTCGGGAGTCCTCTAGCGGATGAATAACATAAGCAGTGTAGCGAGCTGGAGTATAGAATAGGAGAGTAAAGTGGGTAAGAGTTTGAAACAGAAAGTTTGAATGAAGGATATGTATGGATAAAGTAACGAACGCAAGCGAAATAAATTTAACAGGAGGAAAGAATAGAAAGTTTTTCTAACAAATATTTGGGAATTACACGTGTACGAAGGGTACTATATGAAAGAAGAAAAGTAAAAGTGTATAGTGACTTTAAATGGAAAATGTTAATAATGCTGGGACTCATGTGAATACTAAAGATAGACAAATAAAAATAATAGAAGCACTTAAGAGGAAAGGAAAATACCATTTGACTATAGCCAGTCTACATGATCGAAGCGCCACGGCGTTGTTTAGTGTTCAGTTCACACTTTCTTTGCCAGTTTTTCTGGCTTTTACACTGTACTACACTGGTGGAAAATCGAAAATAATTTGAGAGTAAACAAAAAATGAGTTGAGCTTTATATTTGAACTTTTTTTTTACTTTTCACTAAAAATTCGGGAAGGGAATAGTCTAATCCCGACTGACTCCGGATATGCAAGGAGAATCTACTACAATATACACCTCGTGGTTGATTCACTGGGTTAGGTCAGGCTAAGAAAAGTCGTAATTTAAAATTGAACGCCATTTTTAGGGGCACGTCGTCTTTACCAGTATACTAACGTTAAAGTTGCATATACTTATTATAAAAAAAAATTTAGGTGGAGGTGGGGGGGGGGTCGAAATTGTCGAAGAAACAAGTGATAACCAATACTTGAACGGCCCGTATGGCTGATTCGAAACAGTTTTTACATTATTTGTACAAATTTAATAAATTTATAATGTTTTAGATTTGGTGAATGTGAATTGCTTGGAGGAAGTGACAAAGAAACTCCACTACAGAGATTCGAACGCTTAAATCTTGAAATAAAAGATTTAATAAAGGAATTAAGTCAACTTAAGGTAAAGATTTTTCATAAATACGCAGTTATTAGACTGCCCTGCCGCCAAAAACTACATAATACTTGTAGCATATCTTATAATTATCTTGAATAATAAAATCACAGGCCGACATAATTTTGGACTCAGAGACCTTATTAGTTTTACATTTTTTTAAACCACAAATTTAAGGCTGAAAATTTCCTGCATCTCTAGAAATTGCTTTTTATTAATTGAAGAATAGTCCCTAAATTTTAGAATTTTACCACATTTACTCTTTTTAATTCGATTGATAGGTGCAGATGGTTAGTGTTACTAGTAAGATATACAAAGGACTTATGTAACTTTCCTCATAAAAATTAATTTAAACACAAAATGATTACTCGATTCAGTGTTATTTTAACATGTAGTTACGTCAGCTTAACGTTACGCCAGCGTTACACCTTTTTTTTACGTAGAAAAAAGCCCGTTCATTAAATATTTAAATTATTTATCTTTAAACTTTTCTCCGATTTTTACCCGTTTTTTTTTGTCATCAGCTACAGACTAAGTTAAGTTGCTGTGGAGTTACCGATGTTATGAATTAATTTAATACGATGTTTGAAATTTCTTGCGACGATGTTGTAGCAGGCCAAAATTTATGTTCATGGTATACTTTGGAGTTCGTCTTGTACTCTGAATGATTTTTTTAGAGTTACCATCTGTCACTTCATAGAGTTTCAGTTACCTACTTCCTGATGGTCTAGGAAGTTTCTTACAGTGCGACAGGTGTTGAACAAACCCGCCTTTTGAGCTGCTGCCATTATCCTACTAACTCCTAGAATTTCGAGATGTTCAGTTCATGCACTTTGCCTATAGCCGAAATCACAGTATGATGAATAGATGCATGCTTCACATTCCTCCATATTGTAGTTGCTTTATACCTTAGCTTGCTATACTTATGGTTATTGGTTGTATAGGTTGCCTGCAGATTCTAATTAAGTGGACAAGCAATGTTAAGAGTCCCAGATTTAAGGCAAGTTGTTGATGTATAATGGCCGCCACATCATTATGACTGTGCGTGTACTCTCTCTGAGCTATTAAGCGACAACCATCAATAATGTGTTCTATAGATTCGTTGGTATCTCCCCATAATCGTCACCGGTCAACCACGTCTTGATGTAACACTTGTTTGCATGAAACGCTCTGCACTTATCGCAGGCAACTTCTTGACCCTCTGTGCCTGAATTAAGTCCGGATGATCTGTTGAAAGCAAAAGTTAGCTCCTTCGGCAAGGGCTGATCTTCTAAATTTCTGTAAAAGTTTCCGTGCATTTTCTTATCGAGGAGCTGTTGGCGGAATTTTTTTACCTCTGCTTTCTTTAATTGGCTTTTAGAAGTGAGGCATCTACTATCGACAAGAAAATTCGATTCCTCTGGCTTTCACTATAAAAAAGTAAGTAAAGAAAAAATATTAGCTCAATGAATGAAGGATTATCTCAAGGGTCAAAATGTTATATGTTAATTAGCCTGAAACGAATTCGCTAAAAAAAAATTGTATAGCTTACAGACCCGAAAATCTGATAAAATGTAAGGAAATTGGACAGCTGTTAACAACAGTGAAATTTGGAACATAGTTTTTTATTGACAAAATAATGGGAAAAATCTAAAAAATGCATGATGGTACTTTAAACATTTCTCAACAAATTACCGTTGAGAAATTTGCAGAATATAACAAATTGATCGTTTTTTTTTACATAAATATACAACTGTACTATCTTCACTTCTATTGAAGATAATGAAGTGATATAAATTAGAGGTAGTTAGTTGAACTATCTGTTATTATTTACAATTTGACAAAAGTATGTGCTTCGTTTTCTCTTCGTGCGAATTGCTATATTTGAAGACAGTTTTTTATATTGGAATGCAAGTGTAAGAAAGCAGCGGGGTGTCTTCTTTCGTGGGATTGTCCTCGTCTTCAAATATCACAATTTGCACAAAGAGAAAAATAAGCACATACTTCTTTCAAATTGTAAATAATTTCAGATAGTTCAACTAACTACCTTTAATTTAAATCACTTCATTATCATCATTAGAACTGAAGATAGTACGGTTGTATAGTCATGTACGAAAAACGAACAATTTGTTATATTCTCCAAATTTTTCAACGGCAATTCGTTAAGAAATGTTTAAAGTACCATCATGATTTTTAAAAATATTTTTCCTATTTTTTTCAATAATAAACTATACTCCAAAGTTCACTGTTGTTAAAAGCTATTAAATTTCCTTACTTTTTATCAGATTTGCGGGTCTGTAAGCTATAAAAATTTTGTTGGCAAATTCGTTTCAGGCTTATTAACGTACAACATTTTGACCTTTAAAATGATACTTCATTCATTGAGCTACCATTTTTTCTTCACTTACTTTTTTAACGTCAAAGCCAGAGGACTTGAATCAGCTCGCATTTCCTGACCATTTTTAGGAGAGGATCTCTTCCATTTGCGACGGTGTAAGCTACAACCAGGATAATTCGATTTAAAAGATATTGGAGATGTAGAAGTCCGTGCCCGCCTTGACGGCGTGGGATTTATAATCGCGAAACGGAGGAATTGATAGGCAAGCTATTACGACTATGCATGATTTACGCGTAGCGATATTGAGGCCGTAAGCTCGTACTTCGCTCATAGAAATACGCAAACGAGTAGAGTAGAACCGGGTCGGCAAGCATTTTAGTCTCAGATACCTTGTTCAACGCCGACAGATTGGAAGACCAAATCTGTCGAAGGAGACGCTTCTATCTGTTTCGGAGAGACTTCTTCACTGATGTTATTAGTGATGCCGTCGAGCGATATTTCCCGATATCGACACGATTCCGGCTCGATCCTAGCCTCCAGTATAGGTCGTAGGTCGGGTCGGTTTTCGCTCGGCTCGACTTTGGCTCGGAATGCGATATATCGGTTCGGGATCAGGTCGGGTTTTCGATACTCCTTCGACACTCCTTCGACAGATGTGCACTTCTCACTTGATCCGAGCGCAAAGGGAAATTTGACAATGGGTTGACGTCACTCGGTCAACCCCGACTAATCCTCTGCCTGGTTAAACCGGTTATGCATTAGGCCAAAGTGAAAATGCTGAAATTTATTTTCCCCATAGTGGAAGAGTTTTACTTTTGCATCAAAAAGAGAATGCAAAAACTGTTCGAACCGAACAATTTCTTCACAAATGTCATATAATCTAATACATGCAATTTCAAATTAGTTCGATTCCAGTTCTTCTTAAATGTGAAGTTAGTAAATTCAATTGTGAACTTGTTCAATTATGAAATGATTCAGTTTACAATTACTTTAAAGAATAAGCTCGAGATTCGTTCCAACTCTACAGTGGCCTATGAATAACACTAAGATTTCTGTTGATAATGAAGGCTTTAATGTTCACCTTAGTGTACCGAAATGTATCTGTATTGTTGATATATTTCTTCAAGGGTGTTTTGAAATAAGGAATTTTTAGAAATATGTGAATCTATAGAATTATTTTGTTTCCTGCCTTAAAAATGTAATAATCTGAATAGATTGGTTCAGAATAACCACAAATGAAAATGTTGTTTGGAACATTTTAACAATTACAAATTAAAAGCGTTGGATTTTTTTTTCAGTAAATAACGGTTAAAGCTGCTAAACTGTAAATGTAAATTAATTAATGATTTATTTAATTGAACTGTATTCCAAGGATTCAAAATTAAACAATAATGGATTTTACAAGACGGTTCTGAATAGTGAATCTGTTCAAAATAAAACAATTTACAGGATTTAACCCTATTTAAATTCGAAAGCTAGGCTTAGTAGTTAGATCATTTGAATCATTCAAATGCAACTGTAGAAACTATTTTCAACCTTCATTCAATTTTAAATTGTTTCTTATTGTAAAAGAATCTTTTCTTAATGTTTGGCAATATTGGACTGTTTATTGAAAAGGAGCAAATATAAATCAGATATTGAAAAGTGAATAATTTCAAGCTGAATTGTTTTAAATAGAATGCATTCGATTGAATCGTCAAAATTTCAGAGTGCTGCACCCTACATTTAAACTTTCAACTTTGCAATTGTAATTTTTTCCTTTTTTAAATTGTTAATTTGTGAAAAAGAGTGTTACACTTCAATGTACTAATGATAATCATAGAATTAATAATTTAAAACCACTTAAAATATAAATTATTTAACGTATAATGAAACAAGTATCTGGTTTAGAAATATTTTGATTGTGCAATTTGTAATGTTTTTCACTTAAGATTGCTTCAAATGATACAATTGACAAATTTATTGATTCATTCTTCAGTTTCTAATATTACAAATGGCGGTGTCGATTTATATTTGTTGTTTATACACATTTTTTCAACACTAGTTAAATTTTCTACCAATGATATGCATTTTTAACAATTCAGTTAAACTTTCATCCGAACAGTTTAATTTCCAAACCAAATATGTACGATAAATTCTCAATTAAACTTGAATAGTTGAATTTTAAGCCAAAAATTGAGTGGTTACATTTTTAGATAAGAACATTAATTTTTAGCTTAAAAACTAATTTTCAACGTGTAAATGCTCGAGCATTTGAATGAAACAATTCCGAATTAAAAATGTGTTCAACTTTAATTTTGAACGTTTAAAATTTAAAACAGTTCCACTATCAATGCTTTTATTTGCAGTTTACTTTGCATTACTTCAAATGAAAAGAACTTCCATTCTCAGGAGTTCCAATTTTTAACTACAATGGCCGTGAACAATGTTTTTGAAACAAAACAAAACAAAAACAAGAAATGACCGGGAATTTTTGTTCCCTGTAGCGGGCACGTTTAAAATTGAAAAGTGAGCAATAAATTTCCTGTAAGTTTGAATTTGTTGAAAAATTGTTTATCTGCTTACACATGGCTAGAAGGTGTATTATTTGTATAATTTGTTTATACATTATACGAATTCTGTGATATCACAAATTTTGGTCTAAGAACATCATTGTAATATAATTTTAACTAGAGTAGATGAAAGAGCTATTTTTTCTGCCTATAAACGCCTAGAATGTCATTTGTTTACCTAATTTGTTTATGAAGTAAACAAATAGTGAGGAATAACAAAATTTCATTTACATAATTTATTATCGATATAGTTTAAAAAATAATAAAAGAAACAACTATTCCCTTCTGCCTATAAATATCTGCAATGTACATTTCTTTATACAATTTCTTTATAAAATAAACAATTAGCTATGCTTGGCAACATTTTTCTATAGAACATCATTGGCCATATAATTTCAACAAGAACAGAAGGAAAAACGATTTCATTTCGCTTAAAAACGCCCAAAAGGTGCATTTGTTTATCAAATAAACAAATATTGATGGATGGTAAAATTTTTCCACCAAACATCATTGTTAATTTTCATTACAACAAAACTAGAAAAAAAGATTTGTTTCTGCCTATTAATTTCTGCAATTGCATTTTTTTATATAATTTGTTTATAGAATTAATTACTAACACTTAGTCTTGAATTTCGATGGCCACGTATCATCCAAACGACAAAAGCAAGCAATTTTAGAGCAGAAATATACTTTGAAAACGAATATTCCTTAATGTCGATTATTTGTTAATACAATTTGTTTATAACAATTGGCTTCACAAGTTAACAATTTATTTTCTTTCTTATACATCTGTGCATTGAATCCAAGTGACTTGAAGTAAAAGAAAAAAAATTTCTAAGAGATAAAACATGAAATTAAAAAAATCGACACTTTTTTCGCTGTTATCATTAACATAAAAGTAGTTTTTTATTTCACCCCGCTGTGGACCGCTACGTCACAGACACACATCTGGCGAAGGAGTATCGAAACCCCGATTCGATATATCGCATTCCAAGCCAAAGTCGAACCGAGCGAAAATCGATCACGGGTATCGACAACACGATCCCAAACTGAGAAAAAACCGATACTATCCCGACCCGATCGTGAGAAAGTATCGTATCGAATGGCACCACTAGATGTTATGTCCTGAATGCGGCTCTCATACACGCCTCAGTATGTATAGGTCTCTCCAGTGTGAATACGTCTAATAACACTCATATCCACAAACTTAGGATCCCCGAGAACATTAGTAATTCATCCTCGTTTCAGATGAATTTTGGCACACTTGTCCAATCCAAAGTCCATACCAATATCTCTTGTACTCGCAGTGATTAGTGTCGCTGCAGAGGTACCTATGAAAATTGCGTATTACGAGAGATAGTGGCAGTAATGTGATGGAAAAGAGGAGAGGGATCGTGATGTCGTCGTGAAAGACGCCCTTCTGGAAGATGACGCTGTTCGTTGTCACACGGTAATTTACAGATGAAAAAGTGAATCTAGTTTTCCAAAGGGGCATGCATCTTTCTATGAATCTAACTATTAGGCCAGTCAACGAGGAACGAATATGACCCTAACTTCGAATCAATTCCTAAAAAGCTGAATTATTGTCAGTAAATTTCAGCTTTGTGTTTCTTTATAATAATGCAAAATAGCAAAAAAACTCATATTTTTTAAGTTTCTTTTGATTTTCATGAAAACGGTTAGTTTTAGTGAAAAATAGTTGAAAAAAAATGTTCGGCATCTTATTCTGCACAAATAAGGTCCTTTCGACTTTTTTGTATGATTAACTCTATCTAAAAAAGGAGGTAAAAGAACGACGTTTAATAGAATTATTCTTGCCTCGTTTATTAATCATTTTTGATGCCAGTAAACCTAAGTTTTGCGTATAAGCATTTCTCCAGGTTACCTACCACCTCATATAAAGAAATTCACGATGAGTTAATTATCACCTTCGTTGTTATATGTTTTTTTTTTTTTTTTCATTTTCAGCTTTAAATTTGGTACACTTAATTTGGTGCCTGAGGGTAAGGACTTCGCGAAACGCCAAGTCCCCCTTAGAAATTTTAACATTTTTAAGTTTCGGTTTATATTTAGGAATTCAGAAACTGATAAATCTTTAATAGAAAAAAATAATTCTCAACAAAAAGTGAATTTTCAACTTAAAAAGACCAATTTTCTAGCAAAAAATGAAGTAGTTACATTTTTCATTGAAAAAATTATTTAAAAAAAAAAACATATTTTCGACAAAATTTGTTCAATTTTTAACAAGAGAATCAGCTTTTAACGAAAATAATGCATCTTAAAACAAAAACAAAACAAAAAAACAATTCACTAATGAGGTGAATTTTCAACCAAAAAGATGAATTTTCTATTTAAAAAAGACAAATTTTCAACTAAATGGATGTATTTTCAATTAAAAACCATAAATTTTTCACAAAGTATTGAATAGTTTGATTTTGCTTCCGTTGTCGATACCGAATGGTAAAGTACGCGTTTTGTTTCTGTGCTATCTTTTTTGGTTTTGGCGACGGGCGTGGGTGTGTGATTGAGGTGAAAGGTGGAAAGGGAGGTGCGTGTAGTGAAGGGTGTGTGTGGTAGTGTGGGGGAGCTTTTTTGTAAAGTTGAAAGGGTTAAGAGGGTAGTTGAAAGTGCTAATTTGGAGGTTAGTTGCCGAGGACGGAAAAGAGAGAGGGAAGATAGAGGACAGCAGATCGGTAA
>JAABKJ010007972.1:0-11563 GCA_011634705.1 Andricus grossulariae | reverse complement strand
TCGTTTTGTATTAGGATTTGTTTAACATTTTGCAATTCCTTTTGTAAGTTATCTTTATCTGTTATGGAGACAGCTCTATATACAAGGGAATTGATGACCGATTGCTTTTGAGATGGGTGGTGGTGGGAGGAGGCATGTAGGTATCCGTTTGCATGGGTGGGTTTTCTGTAAACTTCATGTACTAATGTGTTATCAGATCTTTTGTAAACTAGTACGTCCTAGAAAGGCAATTTTCCGTTTTGTTCAATTTCCATGGTGAACTTGATATTAGGGTGTAATTGATTGATAATATCGAAGAACTTGTGTAGTTCATCTAGTCCATAGCCTGAAGAAGTGAACTGCAATGTTCACGAGACGTCGGCAAGATTCGCAGTTTTGCACATGATTGAAATACGAAAAAGCTTTAAATTTTAAATTTTAATTTCTCGTACTGAATCATCGTGAAAGCATTAAATCTATGATTAAAATAAACATTATTTTACAAAATATATTAAATGTAAAAATTACCAATTCCAAAATTTATTTTTATCTTTAAATGTCATTGAACATTGTTTAAAAGTAAATGTACAAGGAAAGATAAAATCGGAAACACCAAATATCTCATTTTCAATAAAAAATTACGTATTTAAGCGCGTAAAAAAAGTTACATTTATATTCTCCGTACAAAATATATACTTCTCTCTGAGGTTATGCCTCCTACACGTCTTGAGAAAATAAGAAATATACGCAGGCGGATGCAAAGCTGCTGTTCGACAGTCGACAAACCGTGCCAACTGCCGCGTGTAGCCAATCAGAGCAATATACCAGATATCAACCTAGCGCCCGGCACCGATTATCCATACACACTACACAGCCTAAAGAAAAATAGACATTTTGCTATATTAAACTGCATAAAAAATTAATAACCTTGGCGCCACCTCTAAACATTATTTTGAAAAGGTACATTAGTTCTAGACTATAAAGAACGTTTTCTAGATGCAAATAATAAAAAATCAAAAGTCTGTCATTTTGGGCCACCCTATTACACATGTAAACGAAATTTCAGGTGGTGGTTAATAAAAGTGATTGTCATGCACATGTAACTGAAAATTTATTTATAAAAAACATGCTGTTTCTACTTTTTATATATTCAAATAACATTGTTCATTCATGTAAATTATATTATTTTTTTCCGTTAAGAGTATTACATTGTTAATTTATATTTATTACAAAATTGTACAGATCCTACATATATAACCATATTCCAAAGATATTTGAAACAATAAATGCTATAGAATGATACAGATAGAAACTAAAACCTCGATCTAGCCTATAAGTTACTTTACGTATATTTAATTTTAGAATTTTATCATGATTATGAGAGAAATAACTTTAGCTAGTAAGATGAGAAATTTTGAAACATTACCAGTCATGCTGAATACAGTATACCATTATATAATACAATATATTTTAATTTCTAACCTATGTTTATATACATAAAATTGGTTGAGGCTCGACAACGATTCCTACTTACCGATATTACTTATCATGAGATAAGAATTCGACATGTCGGGTATGTGACCTTCTTTTAAAAGTTTTTCAATTAAAAAATGTTGTCTAATTATTCAAAATTATGCACCATTTGTTTGGAATCACATCTTTTGTATTTTTTAATGAAAAATTCTTTATCGGTTATCTTTTGATTCTATACCGACGAACAGATTGCTTAAACATTGTATATGTATATCACTCATATGAAATCATCTCTTTGGATTTTTTGATAACAAATTCTTCAGTGGTTCATCATTTACTAATTACCGACAAATAAATTGTTGACATCATCCAGATTAAACATTCCAGAATTATACGTTGGTATAACAGTTTGTCATTACACATTTGAAGATACCACAGGCTTAAACAAGACACACTCAACTTCCGATATAAGAACAGTTTCGAGGATGGCTTCCATTGGCCTTGATCCTAAATCAGAAGAAACCAACCGTAAACAGCCAAGGCCGTGTGAACCAGTTTCTAATATTACGCAATATCTGCACGTAAGTACCCGCGCACTACCCGCTTTAGCCCTACGCCCCTGTTGTTTACGAATGACTGAGCAGTTCGAGTGAACAAGCCTCCCTTGCTTCGCCACATTTCGAGGCCACAGGAGGCTAGCAGTTCTAGGAATATTGTAAATCGGTGGTTTTTATATCGGTAGTTGCGTGTATGGTGCAAGAATATATGGGTTTGTTTTGTAAAAATACCTGAAGTTAATAAAATAATGCGCATTCAATTATATTTATAGGATACATATAAATTCAACAAGCATGTATTGATCAAAAATTATATTCTTCATCAATAAACACACCTAATAAATACGTACATAAGTTTTTAACAAATATGAATTACTTATAAAACTATTATGAGAATCGTATAACCCTTCTCAAAAACATGTTTATATTTACTGGCTCGAACTTATTCTTTGATTTTAATTCTTTCCTTGCTATTACTCTTAATAATAGAACAGTAATTTCATTTGAATTAATTCCAACAGTTCAATGTCTCCTATCATTGTAAGAAGAGGGGACTTGTATGTTGGTTGGACAGTGAGAACGTGTTCGCTGACAGGTGGTGAGAGTATTTTACGGAATTTTTCTTGAAGGTGTAAGTGAAGTGAGAGGGTGGAAGCCTAGGAGGTGAGTAAGTTTGTGTGGGGTGAATTTAGGAGTGAAAAAATAATTTTCAACGTGGATGTTTGGTGGGATTTGGTGAAATTTGAAAAGTAAGGTAAGGTTGTCAAGATGTCAGGTGAATTTGTGGTCAGAAGTTGGGGGTTTTGAGGGGAAGAGAAAAGGGAGAGAAAAGGGTGTCTGCAAGGGCTGTTAAGGGGGGGGGGTAATAAAGTGGAATAGAGGGAAAATATAGGGCGGCAGACGGCAACAGTGTTACGAGACATATGTCGATTGCATTAGGTGCTGCATGGAGAAGCCTCCGTTACCGACGGAAGAGCAGGGCAAGAGAGAGCTGGAGGGTGTCAGCGAGAGTGCTGGCATCATGATAATAGTGAATTAGACGGGAAAAGATCTTCCCACGCGTCACTACGGGTAGCAGCACGTGGCCTGGTATCGAGTGGCGTGAGTAGTCAGGAGAAGAAGTTGAACTGGAGGATCGAGGTAAGCGTCAAAGCAAGAGAGAGAGAGAGAGTCTACCGCAAGTGATGGTGAAGATCTCTTGATACAGAAAAGGAAGAGAGATAGTCAAGGGAGTCAGTAGAAAAGCGATTTAGAGAGTTCTTCAAAAAAGACCGGTAGGACACGTAGGTTATCCCCAAAAATGGAGGCGCAGGTGGAAAAAGAGTCACTAGGGATGCTGATAGGCGAAGTTAGGGGACTGTGGAAAAACTTAAGGAGGACGAAAGGAGGGCGTTGATGAGTGGGGAAGAGAGGGAGGGTGTGGAAGCGCTGATACAGGAAATAGGGGGGGGGTTCAAGGGCAAGGTATGTAAAGTTAGGCTGGACGGGGGAAAGGAGAATAAAGTGGAGGTTGTGGAATTGGAGAGATGAGAAGACAACTTTGGCTGGAGATGCAGGCGGGATTCAGAGCGGGTAGGAGCACTATCGACAATATTTACATTTTAGAGCACGTGGTGGATAAAAAATTAGCGAAGAAGAGCTCGAAAGTGTACGCATTTTCCGTGGAACTCAAAGGTGCGTTCTCTTCGGTGGATAGTATGTAAAGTGGATACTGGGGTTGGCAAGGAATAAACCTAATCATATTGTTAGTAGGCAGACGGGGAGAACGAGTTTAGGAATTCTAACGGGGAGTCGGGCTTGTACGTATAAGGAGAAGTTTTACGAAGAGGGGGGACATAAGCTAGTTAGGGAGTGTTGGTGGGAGAAGGAGAACAGGGGTGTGGACGATGAAGGCTAAAAGAGAAAGGTGTTTCAGAACGAATGGGTAGCAGTGGGATGATCTGAGAATAGTGCATGAGGAGGGGAGAAAGGGGCATGAGGTAGTGAAGAAGAACGGCATAAGAAGAGAGAAGGTAGCAAGGGAGGAGAGAATATGAAGGTCAATGTGTGATGGGAACTATAAGTGCATTATGCCAAGGAATAAAGCGCAGTATTTGTGTAAAAATGGAGAGAAAGGAATTCAGGAGCTTAAAGCGAGGTTCAGATGTGGTTCCATGGAGGGTTTCAATACGTTCTGGCTTCATAGGGAGAAGATAATGGGTCGATTGTGCGGGAAGGGGTATGCGAAGGTGGAACACTGGTGGGAGGATTGCGAGGGGGTGGAAAGGAGCGAGATAAGCATATAGATATTATTGCATGGAAGAGGAGATAAAAGGGCGATTGCATGGGTGAATGGGATGTTGGGTAAGATGGAGAAAAAGAGAAGGAAAAAGGAAGAGAAATGGAGAAAGAAATATTGTAGATAGGAGAGAGGGTAGATATAAGCGAACTGTAAACATTGTAAATAGTAGATAAGTATCAGGTATTGGGTGTGGATGTATGTTAGTTTGTGAGGATTAATTTAAAGAAAATTCTGTAAACATGAATGTGTAAGCAAGCCAAGTTTTCAAGTTGTGTAGGCCGATAAATAAACGTTTATCTATAATTGTAAAAAGAAATTAAGGCTGATGAAATATAATACCATTTATAATTTCCTTGTAAACTAAATTGCATCCATATCTTCTTTTTGAATGCTTGATTAAATCGTCAGCAAATTGATGCTCCTAAATTACTGAATGTTAAGTACAAGTTTATACTATAAATTTATATATTTTGACGCGTTGATTACGAAGATCATAGAAATAATTTAAATTAAATATGAAAATTTATTAATAATATTAAAATTTAATTTAATTTAAATAAAATAGTACAAATTTGCGCAAATATGATTTTCATGGTGAAAACAACAAAAATACAATAAAAATCATGGTGTTTCACATTTATCTCGAGAATGATTGAAAATTCAAAAAAAATAATGTTAACAAAAGTTGTAGGCTTGGTCAAAAGAATTCGCCTTTCCAACTTCTCGTGAGAGCGGAAAGGCGCCCCTTTGTCCAGCCACAGAAATAATCTTGGTCAAACCTCTTCCCTTCCCAGCTTCTCGTGGAGGGGTGGAAAGGCACCCCTTTGTATGGCCACAGAAATAATCTTGGTCAAAATCCTACACCTTTTTGAAGTCTCGTGGGCAGGCGTAAATAAAATTGAGTAAAAAAATATATAACTGCAGTGATAAGTTACAGGAATATGTACGTTTTCGGCAGGGGCTAGGTATGAAATTTTGATCTTCATCATCAAATATCTTGAAGCTTTCACTCGTACGAAAAAATTGAATGAAACATAAAATTTGTATTTTGACTAGGTCTATAACTTTTGTTGAAATTATTTTCTAAAATTTTCAATGGCACACGGGATAAACGTAAAAACCCATGATTTTAGGGGTTTTCTATGGTTCTTACCATGAAATAATTTCCAACCAAATATTAGAATTGATAAATCAATGTCAATCAAGTCCCTCCCCATCCCAACTCTTGGTGCATAATATAATGCTTAATCTTTCTCTAATATAAAAAAATATATGAAATACTGTCGATATCATATGACATATTTGAACTAACTACAATCAAATGTTCAGCATCTCTTGTGTCATTTAATGCTTATAAGTAGGTGCAAAATGTAAAGTAAAAATCGAGTAAAAAATATGAGTGTGTCGGGTAAAATGATTTAAAATGCACAAATACAGTGAATTTTGATTCATTAATGACAAAAAATAAATTATGGCACTGAAAGACGATGACTAACAAAACTGATTGAGAAAAGTAAAAAATTAATGTCTATTGCGTGAGAAAGGTATGAAGTTAAATGAAAATAAATAAAATAACACGTGAATCACCAGAGAAAACAATGCGAAATTAATAATCGATTTTTCGGAAAGCAAAGGATCTTAGCGTGTTCACCCAGACTTACAATCCTAATTCAAATTTACATTTATGCATCTTTAACATCTTGATTCATTAATAGTGGAAATGACAGCATGTGCATTATTTATATTTTCTGCTGATTGTGATTGGAAAAGTAACCGCAATCAATCTACCAAAATATTTGTATCGTCCGTAATCTGAGAGTTTTGCTGTTTCTTCTGCCCCTATTTCATATTCAGAGAAAAATAATTTTTGGAATCATCATTCTTATCTTCATCATTATCATCATCAGCATCATCTTTACTGCTGACTTCCACGGATGGAGAATTGGTCTTTTCACCAAATTCTTCTTCTTTTTATTCTTCTATTATTACTAGTACTACTTTCTGCTTCTTGAAATATGGTTCTATTTCATGTTTAACCTTCTGGTGAATGTTCATCACTCTCTTCAGTGGCGTGTATCGCAGTTTACATGTTTCTTGAACAGCTTGTTCCCTGTCCACGGTGAGCTTCACCCAACTTTAACCTGAAAAAGATATTACAATTACAGTAGTGCAGTAACTTCATTTTTTGTCAAATTATAAATGTTGAATCTACAAAGGCTTATATATTCCTTTAGTGCACAAGGTTCTTCAAAAACTATATTACTGGACTTTTTTTGCAGAATTTTCTCCTCGGTTTATTTGAAATGATTGAATGTACAAGTCAACTGTTCACAACAAATAATAAATGTAAAGGGCATTAGAATATTAGGAATGCAGTGTGAAAGAACACGAGAGTTGGGATGAGAGCACCGTGGTCTAGACTCTAGAGCATTTTCGGTGTGAGTGAATGTCATTGAGCCGTACAGCATCACATTTGCTGTTTATTGAGCTTGAACATGTTTTTGAGCAGTTTAAACTGCTTTTCGATATTTCGAACATTCGTGGAGAGTGAGGTGCATAAGGCATGATAGAAAGTGAATTAAGCTTATTCAGTTGATTTTGCAACGTCAAATTGCATGCTTTCCAGGGATTTAGAATAAAGGCGTTACTGGACGTTCAGATATCAATTTGTTGTCACCGTGTCGTTTCAAACTGAAAACGTGCAAAACATTTAAGGATTCATCGGTGATGCAGAAAGTAACGAGATTTGGTATATTGGTTTCTGAATTCACTTCAATGTTTGAAATCTTACCAGTCAGTGTGACACCGTGCCGTGTCCTCAGCCTCTCGTGCTCCAAAATATATATTGTCAATGTGCACTGTTTTTGCATATCAAATTATGTCTCATACACCTTTGTCTCCAGAAAGAATAAAAAATGATTTCAGACTTTATGTATTTCATATAAATTTTCAGGTTTGATAGGTTCGACTCAATTTTATAATTTCCAGTCTCTTATAAGAGGGAGACTGGAATAAGTATGAGAAGGAAAACAAATATAGAAAATGAAGGATAATTTAATCGACCCCATAAGATGGCCAGGTCGACTGTCCGAGGAGGTCAAGTCGACTATCTGATATGACCAAATCGACCCTCTATGACAGGGCTTTCCAGAAGGCAGTCAGTGACTGCAAATACTGCCAGTGGCTGTTGCGAGACTAAGTCAATCAGGCCCGAGAACAGGCCCTCATAAATCTTGTCGTTTGATTGATCCCTAATCCTTCACGGTAACTTAAAGTTTGGAATGAAAAAATGAAATGTATTGTTAATTCGAGTAGAAAAAAATCGGACCCTTTGGTGTGAACAATGAGCCGCAACGAGCCGTGACCGTAACGACCGTAACCCTTTCCAGGATTCCTGGAAGCCGAAGAAAAAATAACAGAAAAAGTTGGTGTCAGTCATGCACTTGTCTCGGCAGTCAGCACCTGCTGAAAGTGGCGAGCCTTGCTCTATGATGAGCGATTCGACCCTTTATAATGATCTATTCAGCCCTCTGTGATGATCGGTTCGACTCTCTATGACGCTCGAGTCAGAGGTTCGAGGTGACCAAGTCGACACTCTGAGATGATCGATTTGTACCTCTTGTTTTAACCTTCTAGAGATAGTCGCTTTAGCCATCTTCAAGGGCTGTCCTATAGTTGACCCTGCCATATAGTCTGTCTGCACATCTAGATGGCCAAATCGACCTTCCAGTTTTCTCCGTGAAAGTTGTTCAAACACTTTTTCAATCACCGGTTCATCTCAGGTTGCATACATCAATTAATGATGCTGGCATGATTTTAAAAATAAAAAATAAATTAATAAAAAATAAAAGCTTGAAATTTTGAACTGAAAATTTGGAAAAGAATTTGGGAACCCTTTTTTCGTTATAAAGTATGGATAAAGTTCCGAATAGCTGAATTTTCCGATTTTATTGAAACTTCGTATACTCATGTATTTTGACGCGCTGAATTCGATTACGATAGTGAAAATTGGCGAAAAAACGATTTTCATGGTGAAAACCATAAGAAACACCATAAAAATAATTTTTTTTCTTTTATCTCCGTAAATACGCAGAATATCGAAAAACGTTCCAAACAAAGGTTTTAGCTAGTATAAAAATACATCATTTTTGTAGAATGCACTTCTGGCCTGAAATCATTATTTTTTGAGAAAAAGAGGATTGCGTTGTGAAAATAAGAAAAAGACGAAGAAAGTTACGGAAATGCGTTCCGTAACGTTTTTTGCGTTTATATAAACCAATACGCACAATATTATCAAATATTGAAGACAAAAGTGGTACATCTAATCAAGTTACACATATTTTGTCAGTAACAGTTCTATCTACAAGTAATAGTTTTCGCGAAAATTAGTGGTACATCGATTATCATGGAAAAAGCCCCTTGAAAATCAAGGTTTTTTGCGTTCAGATTAGTCAATATGCAAATTTTCGCAAAATCTTTCTCACAAAAGTTGTGAACCTTATCGAGACACACATTTTTTGTTATAAGCATTTTTTCATACGAGTGATAGTTTTCGAGAAAATTATCGATACATCTGATGAAATTTAACAAATTTTAGTGCAATAAGCGACAGGTCTTTCTCCACCATCCGCGCTTCTCGTACTAACAGGTGTGTGCTTCATGCGTGCATTCATTATTTACGAAGGTTTCTTCTCTCGAGTTCTAACCAAGATAAATGAAACATATAATATTTTTAGTCTGAGTATGATTCTTCAAATTGAACTCATTCCAACTGAACGATATTGCTCAAAACACAAGAAAAAAATGACTCTTTTAGAGTCACAGGGGTGCCTTCCCGCCCCCACAACACCTGGGAAAGGGGGTCGTGTGTGACCTAAGTTATTTCTATGACCTGTCACAGGGGTGCCTTCCCGCCCCCACGATAGGCTGGAAAGCAGGTCGCGTGTGATCTAAGTTATTTCTGTGACCTGCCACAGGGCTGCCTTCCTGTCCCCACGATAGGCTGGAAAGGAGGTCGTGTGTGACCTAAGTTATTTCTGTGACCTGTCACAGGGGTACCTTGCCGCCCCCACAACACCTGGGCTGGGAAAGGGGGTCGTGTGTGACCTACGTTATTTCTATGACCTGTCACAGGGCTGCCTTCTTGCCCCCACGATAGGCTGGAAAAGAGGTCGTGTGTGACTTAAGTTATTTCTGTGACCTGGGACCTGTCACAGGGATGCCTTCCCGCCCCCACAACTCCAGGGAAACAGGGTCGTGTGTGACCTAAGTTATTTATGTGACCCGTCACAGGGATGCCTTCCCGCCCCCACAACTCCTGGGAAAGGGGGTCGTGTGTGACCTAAGTTATTTCTGCGACCTGTCACAGGGGTGCCTTTCCGCCCCCACGATAGGCTGAAAAGGAAGTCGTGTTTGACTTAGGGCCTGTCGCCACGGTAATTAACAATAGAGAAAGATCTGACGGTTAGATCTATCATTAATTTTCTCGGAAACTATCACTCGCAAAATTTTGCGTAGTGGCTTAGATAAACGAAAAAACCATGATTGTTGTGGTTTCTTCATGTTTTCACTATGAAAATCGCTTTGTCGACAATTTTTATTAGCATATTCGTAATCAGCGCGTCAAATTACATAAATATAAGAAGTTTCAATAGAATCGGAAAATTCAGCGATTCGGAACTGCACCCCTTTTTCCAAATAGGAAATAACGCAGGAAATATTTTTTAATTGGGAAAATTGTTTTGACGAAGTGATTGTCAAAAAGCGGATATAATTTTTATTTAAAACACTATTTTATTAGCTACTTAAGTAACTGAGACTCTGGTCTAGTAGTATATTCATAATTATTTAAATATCAAATGATAATAACTTTCCTGATTTTATTTGGACGCAAATTTCACTATTTAAAAAAAAATTAAAAATTTCAGAATAATAAAACTTGAAAAAAAAGAAAACCAATATATGATAAAATAATAAAAGTTTAGTTTCTCAAAATAATGCGTTTTTTTAATTCCAAGTAGAACTGTACTAATTTTAATACCTTCGAAGTGATTCTATAAAAATCATATAATTTTCAGGAACTTCCAGCAGTCTTTAAAATTTACATTTGATAAATTCTACAAAATG
Source organism: Andricus grossulariae (assembly GCA_011634705.1). Taxonomy (NCBI): domain Eukaryota; kingdom Metazoa; phylum Arthropoda; class Insecta; order Hymenoptera; family Cynipidae; genus Andricus; species Andricus grossulariae. Next base: position 1,147 of record JAABKJ010007972.1, on the reverse strand, counting down.
AAAAAAAAACAGGAACCGAACAAAATGTATTTACAGTCAAAAATAGGGACGAGATTAGGTTTCATGTCTAATAAAAATCCAACATTAAAAAACAGAAGAAACCACAGAACTTAATGTAGTGAAAAATGGGATTTGCTCAAAATAGTTTTAAAAAATCAATATAAATTGATATAATATTGGAAATTCCCAATGAAAGTATAAGAAAAATGTGAGTTTTAATAAACCAATAAATAATTATAGAAGCTATAGAGCAATAAAAATTATAATGCACTCTCTCAATAAAAAAAAGTTTTCATAAACCAATAAATAATTTTTACAATTCACAACATTTTTTCAAGTAAAAAATAGAGTAGGTATCGCAAAGAAAAATTGCATTCACTTTGCCATAATTTTGGTCTGCTTTTATTTGCAACTCTAAAAATAAATAGTAAATACACACACACACACACATATATATATATATATATATGTAGAATCATAGCTAATTTTTTTTTAATGTTTTGACATTTCGTTTTTAATTCGAAAAAACATCATAAAATACGCCAGAAACCAAAAGTCAATGTTAAAATTCGGTTTAAATGCACAATTTTACTGGTAACGTGTATATGCATAACTTAGTAAAAAGAATCTCTATACAAATTGATGAAACACGTTTATAAATATTTCGACTGATATCTAATGTATTTTAATGTATCAAGTACCAAGTAATTTCATAAACATGTAATATTCTTCAATATCCCAAAGTAAATATTCAAAAATATCACTTAAAATCTTTAATTTTTCGGATGTTAGTTTTTGTCGATCGACTGGTTAAGAGTTTTTTAGAAAAAAGCACAAACACTTGCCGTAACATAGTTATTTATATTTGCAATAAATTTAGAGCTCTTATCGATGTCTGGCTTGCGATTTAAGAGTGAATAGGCAAAATTGGATTTTCTTTGGATTGTCCGTGACCTCCGGATTGATAAATATTTTCTCCGCTCTTCAGTTCTTCTTGTCTCGGGACGCTCTCGAGGGCGAGAAGATTATAACTCAGTAATCATATATAAATATATATATAATTAAAAACAAAAGGTTAACAACCACCGCAGGGTCCCACTGGGAGCAACCGTCATCTAAAAAATGACATCGGCTCCCAGTAGGACCG
>JAABKJ010007970.1:0-11564 GCA_011634705.1 Andricus grossulariae | reverse complement strand
GAAGATTGAAGATTGAAGATTGAAGATTGAAGATTGAAGATTGAAGATTGAAGATTGAAGATTGAAGATTGAAGATTAAAAATTGAAGATTGAAAATTGAAAATTGAAGATTGAAGATTGAAAATTAAAGATTGAAGATCGAAGATTCAAAAGAAGAAAAATTGTATACTGAAGATTGAAGATTGAAGATTTAAAAAAAAGATTGTAATGTATATCAAAATTCCCTGATTTTCCCTTGATCTTTTCATGACCAATTTTTCATTTTCTTCTTGTAGCATTCTTAACATAGCAGCTTTTATAAACGAAATAATGACATTTCAGATCAATATTTAAAAAAAATTTATTCATTTATTTCAATCATAAAAGATGAATTTTCAGACTAAAAGGAGGAATTTGGAAGAAAACAGTTGAATTTTGAAGCAAAAGATGACTTTTTTAAGAGAATTGTTAAATTTTCAACAAAATAATTAAACTTTCAACAAAGTAGTTTCATTTTTAAACAGAACAGCTGAATTTTTGACCTAAAATTATTAATTTTCAGACCAAGAAGATTACTTTACTACCAAAAGGTGGAATAGTTACATTTTCAATTTAAAAAATTACTTTATATTACAAAAAAAAAAACAATTTTCACCAGTTAAATTTCACGAAAAAAAAGAATGTTTCGATCAAATAAAATTAATTTTCTATCGAAAAAGGCGAATTTTCAACAAAATAGTTGAATTTTAAATAAAAAGATAAATTTTCAACAATGAAGATATATTTTCCATCAAGAAATTACACTTTAAACAAAAACGAAACGAATTTTCAACCCCTTGAATTCAACGAAAAAAGACGTATTTTTAACAAAATAGTTGAATTTTCAACAAAATAGATAAACTTTCAACAAGGAAGATTCAACCAAAAATAGAATCGTTAAATGTTCAGTTTGAAAAATTACTTATATACCCAAAAAGACGAATTTTCAACAAAAGAGTTAATTTTTCAAGTTAAAAAGTTTAATTTTTTAGAAAACAGTTGACTTTTAAACCGGAAAAGATGAATTTTCAAGAAGAAAGTTAACTTTCAATCAAGAAAGTAGAATTTTCAACAAAATACTCGAATTTTCAACAAATCGGTTGAATTTTCAATAAAATAGAATAATTTTCAACAAAATAGATGAATTTTCAACAAATTAGATACATTTTCAACAAAATGGATCAATTTTAAACAAAATAGATAAATTTTCAACAAAATAAATCAATTTTCAACAAAATAGATAAATTTCCAATAAAGAAGATTCAACCAGAAATAGAATCGTGAAATTTTCAGTTTAAAAAATTAATTTTGTACCCAAAAAGACGAATTTTCAACAAAAGAGTTAATTTTTCAAGTTAAAAAGTTGAATTTTTAGAAAACAGTTACTTTTAAACCGGAAAAGATAAATTTTTAACAAGAAAGTTAATTTTCAATCAATAAAGTAGAATTTTCAACAAAATACTTGAATTTTCAACAAATCAGTTGAATTTTCAAGAAAATAGATTAATTTTCAACAATATAGATGAATTTTCAACAAATTAGATAAATTTTCAACAAAATAGATAAATTTTTAACAAAATAGATTAATTTTCAACAAAATAGATGAATTTTCAACAATATAGATAAATTTTCAACAAAATCGATAAATTTTCAACAAAATAGATAAATTTTTAATAAAATAGATAAACTTTCAACAAAATAGGTAAATTTTCAACAAAGGAGATTCAACCAGAAATAGAATCGTTAAATTTTTAGTTAAAAAAATTACTTATATACCTAAGAAGATGAATTTTCAACAAAATAAAAAAAAATAAAAATAGAAAATATAATAGTTTAATATTCAGTCGGAAAAATTAATTTTGAACAAAAAAAAACGAATTTCCAACTAGTTTAATTCAAAGAAACAAGACGAATGTTTAAAAAAAAAACTTGAATCCTCAACCAAATAGAATAATTTACAACAAAGAAGATTCATTTTCGATCAAGAAAGATGAATTTCAACTACATAGTTGAATTTTTAACTAAAAAGGATAAGTTTTCAACTAAAACTGGTATTGTTAAATTTTCAGTTCGAAGAATTATTTAAAAAAAAAAATCAACCAGGTTAATTCCACTAAAAGAACAAATTTTGTGTCAAAAAAGTTGAATCCTGAATCAAATTGATAAATTTTCAACAAAGAAGATTAATTTTATACACAAAAAGACGAATTTTCAACCAAAAAAGATGAAATTTCTACCAAAAGACATAAATTTAAAAACCAAAAATACCATGTCTGTGTTCTACCGAAACAGAAGAATTTTCAACAAATACATGAATTTTCAACTGAAAAGGATCAATTTTCAACGAAAAATGAAAAATTAAAATATTGATTAAAAAAATTAATTTTTAAGAAACAAAAAATCAACCAAAGAAAATAATTTTTAACTAAAATGATGAATATTCAGACAAAAAAAATTAAATGTTAACCTATTAGTTGAATTTTCAAACAAATAGTTGAATTATTTTAAAAAAAGGTAAATATTCAACAACAACAAAAAAAAGGATTTACAACCAGTTGAACTCCAAATCATAAAGACCAAGTCTGTTTTCTACAAAAATATACTAATTTTCAACAAAATATATGAATGTTCAACTAAAATAGATCAATTTTCAACCAAAAATGGAAAAGTTACATTTTCAGTTATAAAAATTAATTAAAAAAAAAACGAATTTTCAACAAAATGGTTAAATTTTTAACAAAAAAGATGAGCCTTCAACAACAAAAATAAATAAATTTGTAACAAAGTAGTTCAACTTTCAACCAAAAAGTTGAATTTACAAAAAAAAAGATTAAATTTTGACAAAATAGTTCAACTTCAACTACAAAAGATGAATTTTCCGCGAAATAGTTCAATTTTCAACCAAAAATATGAATTTTTTACCAAAAAAGACGAATTCTCAAGAAAATATATAAATTTGTGACAAAATAGTTGGATATTCCACCAAGAAGATTAATTTTCTACAAAGAAAATATTTAAACCAATTATTAACCAAATAGTTTATTTTTTTAATCCGAAAGGTAAATTCTCAACGAAAAATGGATTCGTTAAATTTGCAGTTGAAAAAAATTAATTTTAACCAAAAAAAAACACGAATTTTCAAGAACATAAGAAACTGCAAAGACCGCGATAATTAAATATAAATTTTGATCATTCATAGACTAAAGAAAAATAGTTTAAATAAACATTTAAGTTCATTTCCATTTCATTCAATGCATTTCAATTCAATTCCATTGCACATTTTTTCACGATATTTTACATGAAGGGGGCGGAAGGGGGCTGAAAATTTCAGAAAAACACTTTACGCAAGTTGCTGATGACTGATACAATCATCAAGTAACTGACATAATTTTTGAAATATTTATATCACGTAATTTACCTACTGCCTCTACTAGAATTATTAGGAGTCCTTTGGTCAGATTCGAAAATGAATGTTGGTTCTCTGAGAAATCTTTCTTTAGTAATTATAATTTCTTTTTCAGTTTTTCAACTTATCAGGGAAAACAGGCTGTTCTAGAAATATTGATGCCAATAGATAACAACGCAATTTCACGCACGGTCGTGTCAATATCTTTACCGACAAATAGACAAAACTCCGGGGTCATTTGATAGTGAAATTCCCAAGGCTCAAGATAGAAGCAAAAAATATATTTTGTGTTTTTTCTGGACATTCTAGAAAGGTTCTTGATCAACACAAAATCTATTGTAATGGATTTGATATCCCCTGTCCACCTACATAAAATTTGATTTGATCTTGTCTATAAGTAGGGTTGGTTAATAGGGCTCGGATCAATGTTCTGTTAGGTCATGGGGTGAAATCCCGGTCCTGAGTGACGTCAAAACGGTTTGACGTATATCGACAAATTATTGTGACGAATCGTGTTACGTCAATCGCTGATCATAAATTTCACGTCAGATTGTATTTATCACATCAATCAAGAAGCAGCTTGAAATTTCAGACATGATAGATTTAAATCACAGGCTTTATTTTTTTTTAGAGATTTTGCGAGCATCCATGCAGAATATTCTCGGAAAGATTTCCTGATAAATATTGTGGGGTTTGTGGGGTGTTCCACAAGAGATTCTTGGTGAGATTCGGGAGAATTTTCTAGAAGAAGTCCTGTAGCTGATGGTCTAAGAGGTTTTTCATGATTCTGCTGAAGATTGTTCAGCCATTTCTAAAGATTCCATAAGAGATTCTGAGGCGGAAAAGCTTTTTCTAGATATCTGAGGGTTGCTCTGGATTATTGTTCATCAATTTTTACACGAGATTCTACATCAGATTCTCTAAGATGTTTGCCCAAATATATCCTACAACAAATTCTAGAAGCGATTTTTCCAATGATGATGCAGAACATTCTTCAGCCATTTCTATAGAATTAAAATCATATTTTACAAGATGTTTTTCAAGAAATCCTAAAGTACGTTTTCCAATGGATTTTGCAACATTTCCCTCAGCAAATTTTCTAAAATATTCTGCAGCAGATTTTCCCAGAGATGATGCAGAACATTCTATAACAATTTCTATAGAATCGGTATCATATGCTACAGGAGAGTTTGTAACAAATTTTGTTGGAAGTTTTCCAATGGATTCTGCAACACTTTCTTCAGCAAATTTTCTAAACGATTCTGCACAAAAATTTTCCCAATGATGATGCAGAACATTGTCTAGAATTTTCTATCAAATCGAAATCATATTCTACAAGATTCTTTTCAAGCAAACTTACTGCAGGTTCTACAGCGGATTCTGCAACGGTTTCTTCCGAAAATGTTCTAACCAATTCTGCGGAAAATTTTCCCAACGATGATGCAGATCATTTTTCAGCAATTTCTATAAAATTTGTATCATATTCTATAAGATTCTTCTCGAAAAATCATAATGCAGGTTCAGCAGTGGATTCTGCAACAGTTTCTTCAGAAAATTTTGTAAGCGAAACTGAAAAAAAATTTCCCAATGATGATGCAGAACATTTTCTAGCATTTTCTATAAAATCCACATCATATTCTATAAGATTCTTTTCAAGAAATCCTACCGCAGGTTCTACAACAGGTTCTGCAACAGTTTCTTCAGGAAATTCTCTAACCGATTCTGCGGAAGATTTTCTCACGGATCACGTAGAATATTCTACAACAATTTCTATAGAATCGAAATTATAATCAACAGGAGGCTTTGCAACAAATCTTGTCAGAAGTTTTTCAATGGATTCTGCAACAGTTTCTCCAGCAAATTTTCTAAACGATTCTGCAAAAAATTTGCCCAATGATGATGCAGAACATTTTTCAGCAATTTCTAACAAATCGACATCATATTCTATGAGATTCTTTTGAAGAAATCATTGTGCAGATTCTACAACGGATTCTGCAACAGTTTCATGAAAACTATTTGTAAGCGATTCTGCAAAAAAAATTCCCAATGATGATGGAGAACATTTTTCAGCAATTCTATCAAATCGACATCATATTCTATAAGATTCTTTTAGAGAAATCTTCATGCAGGTTCTACAACGCATTCTGCAACAGTTTCTTGAAAAATATTTGTAAGCGATTCTGCAAAAAAAAATTTCCCAATGATGACGCAGAAAATTTTCTAGCATTTTCTATAAAACCGACATCATATTCTATAAGATTCTGTTCAAGAAATCTTACTGAAGGTTCCACAGCGGATTCTGCAACAATTTCTTCAGAAAATTTTCTAACTGATTCTGCGGAAAATGTTCCTAATAATGATGCAGAACATTTTCAGAAATTTCTATAAAATTGACATCATATTCTATAAGATTCTCTTTACAAAATCTTTATGCAGGTTCTACAACGAATGCTGCAACAGTTTCTTTAGAAATATTTGTAAGCATCATATTCTATAAGATTCTTCCAAGGAAATCCTACCGCAGATTTTACGGCCGATTCTGCAATAGTTTTTTCAGAAAATTCTCTAACCGATTCTGCGAAAAATTTTCCCAAAGATGATGCAGAACATTTTTCAGCAATTTCTATAAAATTAGCTTCATATTCTATAAGATTCTCTTTACGAAATCTTTATGCAAGTTCTACAATGGATTCTGCAACAGTTTCTTCTGAAAATTTTCTAACCAATTTTGCGGAAAATTTTCCCAATGATGATGCAGAACATTTTTCAGCAATTTGTATAAAATGTGCATCATATTCTACGAGATTCTTTTCAAGAAATCTTTATGCAGGTTCAGCAATGGATTCTGCAACAGTTTCTTCAGAAATATTTCTAAGCGACTCTGCAAAAAAATTTCCCAATGATGATGCAGAACACTTTCTAGCATTTTCTACAAAATCGAAATTATATTCTATAAGATTCTTTTCAAGAAAACTTACTGCAGGTTCTACAGCGGATTCTGCAACAGGTTTTTCAGAAATATTTGTAAGCGATTCTGCAAAAAAAATTCCCAATGATGGTGTAGAACATTGTCTAGCATTTTCTATAAAATCGACATCATATTCTATAAGATTCATTTCAAGAAATCTTACTGCAGGTTCTACAGCAAATTCTGCAACAGTTTCACTGAAAAATTTTCTAACCGATTCTGCGAAAATTTTTACCACGGATCAGGTAGAACACTCTACAACAATATCTATAGAATCGACATCATATTCTACAGGAGGGTTTACAACAGATCTTGTCAGAGATTTTCCAAGTGATTCTGCAACAGTTTCTTCAGGAAATTTTCTAAACGAGTCTGCAAAAAATTTTCTCAATGATGCAGGACATTTTTCAGCAATTTCTATAAAATCGACATCATATTCTATAAGATTCTTTTTAAGAAATCTTACCGCAGGTTCTACAACGGGTTCTGCAAAAGTTTTTCCAGGAAACTTTCCAACCGATTCTGCGGCAGATTTTCCCAGAGATCACGTGGAATATTTTACAATTTCTATAGAATAGACATCATATTCTACAGGAGGGCTTGCAATAACTCTTGTCGGAGGTTTTCCACGGGATTCTGCAACAGTTTATTCAGAAAAATTTTTAAGCGATACTGCACAAAAATTTCCCAATTATGGCGCAGAACATTTTTCCGCAACTTCTATAAAATCGACATCATATTCTATACGATTATTTTAAAGAAATCCTACTGCAGGTTCTACAACGGACTCTGCCACAGTTTCTTCAGAAAATGTTGTAAGTAATTCTGCAAAAAATTTTCTCAAAGATGATGTAGAACATTTTCTAGCATTTTGTATAAAATCGACATCGTATTCTGTAAGATTCTTTTCAAGAAATCTTACTGCAGGTTCTACAGCGGATTCTGCAACAGTTTCATCAGAAAGTTTTTTAACCGATTCTGCGGAAGATTTTCCCATGCATCACGTAGAACATTCTGCAACAACATTTACAGAATCGAAATCATATTCTACAGCAGGGTTTGCAACAGATCTTGTCAGAGATTTTCCAAGGAATTCTACAACAGTTTCTTCAGGAAATTTTCTAAACGAGTCTGCAAACAATTTTCTCAATGATGCAGGACATTTTTAAGCAATTTTTATAAAATCAAAATCATATTCTATAAGACTCTTTTCAAGAAATCTTACCACAGGTTCTACAAGGGGATCTGCAAAATTTTTTCCAGGAAACTTTCCAGCCGATTCTGCGGCAGATTTTCCCAGGGATCACGTAGAATATTTTACAATTTCTATAGAATCGACATCATACTCTACATTAGGGTTTGCAATAACTCTTTGCGGAGGTTTTCCAAGGGATTCTGCAACAGTTTCTACAGAAGGGTTTGCAACAGATCTTGTCAGAGATTTTCCAAGGAATTCTACAACAGTTTCTTCAGAAAATTTTCTAACTGATTCTGCAGAAGATTTTATAACGGATCACGTACATAGAAAATTCTACACAACTTCTATAGAATCGACATCATATTCTATGAGAGGGTTTGCAACAAAATCTTGATGGACATTCTCCGAAGGATTCCGCAACTGTTTTTCAGCTAATTTTCTGAACGATTCTACAGAAAATTTTCCGAATGATGACTCAGAAACTTTTTCAGCAATTTCTATAAAATCGACATCATATTCTAAAAGATTCTTCTTAAGAAATCTTAATTCCGTAATAGTTTCTTCAGAAAATTTTCTAACCAATTCTGCAAAATATTTTTCTACGGATCATGCAGAACGTCCTACAAAAATTTCTATAGATTCAACAGCATATTCTAGAGGAGGTTATCCAACAAATCTTGTTGGCCATTCTCCAAGGGATTCTGCAAAAGTTTCTTTAGCAAATTTTCTATACGACTTTGCATCAGATGTTTCCAATGACGATGCTGTCCTCTATTAGATTCCATAGAACTTTTTCACTAAATCCCAATGTGGATTTTCTCAGAGATTCTGAAGAAAATCCTTCTAACTTCAACAGATTATAACCATTTTTGCAGTAGAGTTTGAGAAGATTCGTACAGAATAGAACGGGTTTTAAAAAAATTGCCTGCCGTACTTATAGTAATAAGTACATTCATGAGACTGAGTTGGCTCCTTAACTTTCTCTGACACGTTATTATTACACGAAACCAGGATATCTTTAACCCTGTCACGTACCTAGAACGACAGAGTTACGACCAACGCTGCAAATCTAATTTTCACTTTGAAGTCTCGGCTCTAAACCATTTCGTGTTAATTCACTTTTATTAGCAACATTTCAAAAAAGTAAAAGAATTTCATTTCTAAGGATTTCAGAAATTTAGAACATACAAAGAATTTAGGAATTTAGAACATTAAAGGAATTCAGGAAATTTAGAATATTCCAGGAATTCAAGAAATTCAAGGAATTCAGGGAATTCAGAATATTCGAACATTTCAGGAAGTTCAGATAATTTCATGGATTTTAAAGCATTTGAAGAATTCAAGAAATTTATAAAATTCAGAATATTCAAATAATTCTGGGAATTCAGAGAATTTCAGAGATTTCGGAAGCATCAAGAGAATTAATTAAATTCATGAAATTGAAGACATTGAAAGTGTTCAGAGAATTCAAGGAATTCTGGAAATTCAAGGAATTCAGGAAATGCAGAGAATTCAAGGAAATAAAATAATTCAAGGAATTCGGAGAGTCCAAGGAATACAGAGCATTAAGGAAATTCATGAATTTGAAGTAATTGTAGGAGTTCTGAGAACTCAGGATATCAGGGATCTAAAAAATTCATAGAATTTAGGAATTCAACGAATCTTAGGAATTCAGAATATTCAAGAAATTCAAGGATTTCGTCGATTTCCAGGGATTTCAGAGAATTTAGGCAATTTAAACAATTTAGAGAATTCAAAGAATTTCAGGAATTCAGAAAATAAAAAGGATTCAGGAAATTTAGAATATTCAAGGAATTCAGGGAATTCAAAGTTTTCAGTGACTTCAGAGAATTTATGAAATTCTTGGAATTTAGAGAATTGAAATAAATTCAGAAATTCAGAAAATGAAAAGAAATCAGGAAGCTTAGAATATTCAAGGAATTCAGGGAATTCAAAGAATTTCAGGGATTTCAGAGCATTTAGTGAATTCAAGAAATTCAGAGAATTTCAGAAATTTCAAAACTTTAAGGATATTCAAGGATTTGAAGGAATTCTGGGAATTCAGCATATTCAAGGAATTCTGAAAATTCAGCGTATCCGAAGAATGCAGGAAATTCAGAGAATTCAAAGAATTTCAGGAATTCAGAATATTCCAGGATTTCAGTGAAGTCAAGAAATTCAGACAATTCAGGATATTTGATGAATTCAAAGAATTTCATGAATTAAGAGCATTAAAAGAATTCCTGAAATTCGTAATATTCCAGGATATTAGGCATTCCAGAAAATTCACAAAATTCAGAAATTTTAAGGAATTTCAGAGAATTTAAGGATTTCAGGGAATTCAAGGATTTCATAGAATTCAGGAAATTCCGAATATTGAAAGAATTCAGGATACTCAAGGATTTCAGAGAATTTCAGGGATTTCAGGACATTCAAAGAATTCAAGGAATTCAGAGAATTCAAAATATTCAAATAATTCGGAAAATTCAGAGAAATCAAGGATTTACGCATATTCAGGAAATTCAGATAATTTTAAGGATTTTCGGACATTTAAGTAATTCAATAATTCAGAGATTTTCATAAATTTAAAGAATTCACGGAATTCAAGGGATTCAGAATATTCAAGGTGTTTAAGGAAGTCAGAGAATTCAAGGAATTTTGGGAATTGAACATATTCAAGGAATTTAGAGAATTAATAATATTCAGGATATTCAATTTAGGAAATTCAGAGCATTTCATCAACTTCGGGAGATTTAAAGGATCAATTAAATTCATGAAATTAAACGTATTGAAAGAGTTCAGAGAATTTAAGGAATTCTGGAGATTCAAGGAATTCAGAAAATTCGAAGAATTTAGGGAATTCAAGGAATGCAGAGAATTTGAGGAATTAAAAGAATTCAAAGAATTCGGAGAATTCAAGGAATGCAGAAAATTCTAGGAATATAGAGAATTCAAGGAATTTCAAGAATTTAGAATATGCAAGGAATTCAGGAGATTCATGGAATTGAAAGCTTTTCCCGAATAATGAAATTTCCGAATAACAAAATTCTCAAAGAATAAAATTCCCTCATAATAAAATTCACGAAAAATGAAATTCCCGAATTGGAAAATTCCCAAATAATAAAATTTCCGAATAATAAAATTCCCGAATAATAAAAGTTCCAAATTATAAAATTACCGAATAATAAAATTCTCAAAGAGTTTATAATATTACCGAATTAGAAAATTATTATTATTATTGTTATATTATTATTATGAATTATTATATATTATTATTGTTATCTTAAATTCAAACAATAATTTAAGAAACTTCAAACATTAAAAATAATTTTTTTCATTTCAATAAACATATTTTATTATTGTATTTTTATTAAATCAATAATATTTATAAGAAAATGTAATTGTTCAAATTCGGGAATTTTCGAATTTTATATTAATTGTATATTAAAGATTGAAGATTAAAGATTGAAAATTTAAAAGAAGATTGTATGTTGAAGATTGAAGATTTAAAAGAAGAAGGCTGTATACTGAAGATTGAAGATTTAAAAGAAGAAGATTGTATATTGAATATCGAAGATTGAAGTTTTAAGAGAAGAAGATTGTATATTGAAGATTGAAGGTTGAGGATTGAACATTGAAGTTTCAAGGTTGAAGATTGAAGCTTGAAGATTGAAGATTGATGATTAAAGATTGAAGATTGATGATTAAAGATTGAAGATTGATGATTAAAGAATGACGATTTGAAAGAAGAAGATTGTATATTGAATATTGTATATTGGAAGATTTAAAAGAAGATTTTATATTGAAGATTGAAGATTGAAAATTTAAAAGAAGAAGATTGTATATTGAAGATTGAAGATTGAAGATTGAAGATTGAAGATTGAAGATTGAAGATTTAAGATTGAAGATTGAAGATTGAAGATTGAAGATTGAAGATTGAAGATTGAAGATTGAAGATTGAAGATTGAAGATTG
>JAABKJ010007969.1:0-11564 GCA_011634705.1 Andricus grossulariae | reverse complement strand
ATGAAATATACATACTTCCGGTTACTATCTGAATATGATTATAGTCCCAATTAATTCACTATAGGCCCCAGTATCATTTCCCACTTAAACCCAAAAATAATAATTTTGACCTTAACCTAGAAAGACCCTCATATCTCCTGAACTAGAACAGGCCATTAGGGCCCTTTTCATGCGGACCCCCACAAATTTTCACAGACAAACCTGTATTTTGATTACCCAGTACACAATCTCTGTTGTGTTCAGCTATTCTATCCTTCAATCTCCTGCTGGTTTCATCGATATAAATCTCATTGCAGTCATCACAAGTGATACCATGAACGACACCCGACAAACAATCAGTACTATCGAAAACTTTTTTTTCAATAATAAAAATTCATCTAAAGAAGAAACATTTTTAAAAACATATTTAGGTTAAATTTTCGTAAAGAATACTTTAAGCGTTCAGATAAACCTTCAATGTAAGGAAGAGTAAATTTAAGGTATGCATTGACATATGAATCAATCCATTTTTTCTTTTTACTGCTACTATTATAAATTTTAAAAATTCTCTCTTCAATAGTTTTGGTAATTAATTACTGAGGATAATTATTAAGCAATGAAGCAGTTTCTAACTAATTTAAATTTTCGCTTCTATATTTGACGTCACTCAGCTTTAAGCATCTATCTATTAAACCTATAATCAGACCAACTGGTGACAGGGTAAAAATTACCTATCACATGTTGTAAGGTTCAACTCTCTTCCTCTATCTGAATTTCGACAGGAAAGGCACCACTATTGCGACCCTTTTATCGTTCTCAAAGTCCATACCGGATGCCCTGAGATGGCAGAGGGCGCACAAATCGGGTGAAACTAATCCGAGAAAACAAAATTCTCTTACCATCATTTATATTTGAAGATTCTGAGTGGAAATTGTAAATTAAGAATTAGGATTCCATTCGGAATCGTATGGATGTAACATTAACAAAAGCTCTCTTCTGTTTTGGCAGTAGAATTTCGTTACCCCTTCCAGTAAGATGGCGGCCGTGAATGAACCAGGATGGCTGTGACTGGCGGATGGCATCGGGCACGACGATACGATGCTCCGATTGGACGTTTTCTCATTCTCTCTTCAAACTTTCGTCAGGTCACTACCAAAGAAATATTTTTTTATACGAGGAAACTAAAATTTGAAAAGCGAACAATATAAAGTGAAATTTGGAAAAATAAATAAAACTAAGAAGGAAAATGTCTGTAAAAGCAAAGGTAATTTTAAAAAGGATTGAGCACGACGGTGTAAGTAAATAAAAAACTTTACTTCCTGGTGGGCGGTTTTGGTGGATCACTATTAGTTTCGAAACGGGAAAGATTTAAGATACCGCCAGAACGCTCAGCCAGATTTCTCTAAGTTCCGCGAAAAGTGTTTCTTGCCTCCGTACGTTATTTTGATTCTTTTTTTTTCTTGCATTTTCGATAATCAACTTTGAAAATTATCTCGGTAATTTCGGGTTCTCTTTCCTTTTGTGATCTCCTTCATTTGTAAGGTGAAAACAAAGAAGTTGAGCTTATCGATTTTTTACGCCACGTGTTATTTCGGTCGTGAGTGTCCCCATTTGGATATTTAGGAATTTCGTATTTTTGCCGTTAAACGAGTAAAATATTTTTTGTGATTTGTTCGAGTCGTACCTCGTGATCGGTGCTAGTGTGTGAAGCTCAAAGAATGTAAAGCTTAATTCGAGATGGATCAATAATTGCCTCAGACAGGAATTACAATATGGTATTTGGATAGTTTCGGGATAATTTTGATATTTTATAACTGCAAAATATATTGTATTGAGTATTAGAAATATTGCAAATATTGAATATATTGGACATCGAAAATATTGGAAAATTGCTTCGACTAATAAAAGTTTGATTTTCTTTCTCTGGTGAATCATGTGTTGATTCTATAGATATTTCTTGGTTAGGAGAACCCTTCCCCTTTCAGCACATTTTAATTTCAGGTCAAAATAATGGTATTTTAGCTAGGGACCTAATATGCTAACAGAATAAAATCATCATTAATCGGGAGTTTCTTTTTTGTTTTGAATTTAATTTGATCATGAAACCTTAAAGTTTTAGCCAATTCGGATTTATCTCAGGCCTTATGCCAAGATAGCCACTTGAGCCTATCTTTCCTAGTTTTCTTTCCCTCTTTTCTCAGTTTAGCTAGGCACTGGACGTGAGGGCTGAGTTGAGGCAGGCGAAAAGTTGCTTTTTTCAGTAAGGATATTTCTAACTGGCAGAAATATCCTCACAAACTGTTGGATTACCTACTGTAGAAACAATCAATCTCCAGTTCAAATCTGGTTTGTAAACCTTTGGGAGCGCATAAGCTTTCGCAACACGACTGTTATGAGCTATCAATTTTTCAGTCTTTGAATCATGAATAAACCTTTTTTTCCCTATCGTTTTGATATCTCAATTATTTTATTTTCAATGGTTGGAACCGAACTGGGTTTAATATATTTACACAACCATATTCTATACTTTGAAGAAGTCTGCACTTTAAATAATTTGAATAGTAGTTCAAAAAGTGAATATTGTTAATATTATTATCAATATCCTTTCTTCAACATTTCTTTTGAGAATTAAGTTTCACAGTTTTAAACTTTGATATTAACTTGTAATTTGAATTTTTAACATTAAAATTATTAAAACAATGCTTAATATGTGCTTTAATTGCTTCAATTCCAATTAAAGAAATTAAAGTAAAAGCAGTCGAACTGAACCAGAAAGATAAATTGTAAACAAAAAATTAAATCGTTAATCCATCAACCAAAATCGATTTCAATTTTAAATATGAAACAGTTAAATTCTACACACCCTTTGCCAACAGGAAGACAAACTGTATTATCAGCTTTCAATGGTGAAGTCTTTGCAATATTAGAGCGAAATTATACAGTTCTCCGCGGAATATATATAATGGATAAATCAACTGAAAAACGGATAAAAATAAACATGTACAACGGCAAGGTTGAAGATATGACCACTGAAGAAATGGAGGAATCTCCCTTGGGCAAAAATAACCCAATTTCGAAGAGTTTTGAAACAATAACAGTAGACGACTTTCGCCAATAATATTAATTTAATTTTTATGTGATGTTCAACTAGAATATATTATTTTTTGTGCTTTGAAGTAGGATCAAAATATTACAAGTTGCTGGTAATTAAGGGTCAGCATCCTATAACTGCCTACAGATTTTTCTTGCTCAACGGGTGGCATAGGCCGCCAGAGAATTTTCAATCAAGATCTTAATTTAAATTTCAAAATTACACCACGATTGCAGGAAAATCTCATTTTTAAAATAACTTGACTTTTCCCTGCCTTTTTTGCTGACCAATTCATCACTTTCCCGGACCATTAATATTCAAAGACTGGCATATTATTCTTGTAAAATTTTTATAGACTGATTTATAAATAAAATAAATTAATTACAAATTTAAATTTCAAATTTATTTATTTTAAACAAAGACAGTTGAATTTGCAACAAAAAATTAAATATTCAACCTACAAAGATGAGTTGTCAACTACAAAGTTGAATTTCCAGCAAAGTACTCAATGTATCAAATAAAAGAGATGAATTTTCAACCGAGCATGAAAAATTTAAATTTTCACTGAAACAAAATTAATTTCAAACAAATGAAAAACGAATTTTCATTAAAAGGGTCAAATTTCAAACTCCGAAGATAAATTTTCAATGAAAATAATGAACCTGCAACAAAAGCAATGCATTTTCAACAAAGCACATTAACTTTCAACGTTCTTTATTTATCCCCGCCCACTTACAAGAAGAATGCAAAGAAAAATTTTTTGTGTCAAGAAAAGTCTTCACAGTCTAAAATGCTATTAAACCCGGGGAAATAAGAAGATTTTTCACGAAGAAGCGGTCTAAATCCTTTCAAATGAAATTAATGTGGGTACTGTAATAAGTTCAATTCAGAAAGCTTTAACTTTCTGAGATTTTAAGTAAAAGTATTGCGTTATTGTTAAAATTGATGAATTTTTAACCAAATAACCAAAAATGCGAAAGTTTTCAACAAAGTCATAATTATTTTTCCTCTGACAAACATTATTTAGAATAAATTATCAGTAAAAATGATAGAGGTTATGTTTCGGAAAGTTTTGTTCAGGTATAAATTAAGACAAAGAATACAATAAAGTTAGCATTTTCCACAATATCATTTTCATTCTTAAATGATGATTTTCGCCAAAAATTATTATTAAATTTTGATTTTTTATCTTGAGGTCACACTTCTCCTCCCGATTGTACTAAATTTGAACTGTTTCAGAAATTACTATGGAGGCGAAAATATTTTTAAAAGCAAATAAATGCAATTTTTCATAACGAATATATCAAATAAAAGTTCCAACTACATGATTGTTCCAAAAAACAATTTGTCTTTTTTATTAAATATTCTTGTAAATAAACTTATATTGATATTCTATAAAGATATTTTGCTGGTAATGAAATTGATGAAGTTTATAAGAAATTTTTTGAATAAACCTCCCAGCTGCAAAATAATTTTTAACCAAATAGTTAAATATTCAACAAAAAAGATGAATTTTGAACCAAAACAATGACTCTTCAAACAAGATTCGAAGTCAGTGCAGTTTTATGTTATGGGCGTGTAAATTTTTCTTAATTTTTCTCAACAGTTTCGTAAATCATTATTGTGAAACTATTGTATTCTGTGAAATTCCAATAAATATTATGAGGTCCTTTCAAATGCCTTTAAATCCTTAAAAGCCTTAAAATTATTTTGAATACACTCGAACTCCAAAGATACGAGCTCTAAAGGTACGAGCACTCCAAAGATACGAGCGCCCCGATTCCAAAGTAGCGAGCGGAATTTTTTCCCACCCTAGCCGAAGGTGAGGCCCGCGCGCACGCGCGATATTTTGAATTCGACGTTTCTTAATTGCGAATCGCATACGCGCGCATGCGCGCAGTAGGCCTGTCTGCGTGTTCACGCATTACCCCCGAAATCTGAACGTCACAGGAGTGGGAGCCCCTTTCACGCTCGTATCTTTGGAGTTCCAGATTCCCGAGATTCTCGTATGTTTGGAGAGGGAGATGTAGAGGGAGAGGGGGAGAAAGAGGGGGAGGGGAGGGGTGGGGGTGAGACAGAGAGAGGGAGAGGGGAAGAGGGAGAGGGACCTAGCAGTGTGACGTAGTTTTTGAACGGCCCTTTTTTCTCTCCGGAAGAGAAACCTATACCAGAATAGAATACACCAGGAAAATTGATCCTCTCTTTTGTATTGAAGAGTTAAACTTACAATAGGAGCGTTCACATGCTGACGACCCCAATCCTGTTGTTCCTTATGGCAGAAATTCTTATTCTCTTGATTTGTCTCTTTCTCTTGCCACATCTCATTCTCCGAGTTCTCCGGTCAGGTCTTCTCCTGCTGAGTCTTCTCCTCCTGTCGAGTCTTCTCTTCGTGCCAGGTCCCGGTCTCCTCCTACTATTTATTCTTCTTACTGCCTGAGTGGACTGAAAGTTGAAGAAACTATATTTATTCGTTTTTTCCCCACAAGGATTCGACCGGGCGATTCGAAATTCGAAGATACACTTTTCCTCGCGATGCCTCGGCCCATATAAACCAAAGAACAAACTGTATTGTCCGCATTCAATGGTTAAAATTTGTATTATTTGAGCAAAATATAAAAGTAATTCGTGAAATATATACAATGATACATTAATGTTGAAAACGGGCAAAAATAAACATGGTCAGCGGAGAGGTTGGAGAGATGACTACTGTGACGGTACTTTTTTCCAATCTAATATTGATTTAGGTGGTCTCTTTAAAAAGCGCACAACGGACCCTAATAAAAAAAACGATTTTATAAATAAACAATTTGAACGATAAAAATAACATAGGTTGTTCCGCGCCAGTCCTTGTTTAGGACAAAGGCGAACCAATTTAACCAAAGTAAGTTAAAAACGGTGAAGATACACGGAATCTATATTCCAAACGGTAAAGGGAAACTCATTAAGAGCCAAACGTTTCAGGCCCAACGATAAACAATAATCTCACAAACCTCCGTCAAAAGTGTAGACCTAAATTTGAAACATGCGATAAGAAAAAGAAAAAAGGTAGAGGATTGGAAGGTACCCGAAGATAAGATAATAAAAAATATGAAAGTCTCGGAGGTAATAGCAACAATAAAAAAAAGAATAACATGTAACAGAAGATAAAACATATAAGAACAGGCAGAAGATAAACCAAAATTTAAGAGGCGACATTACGGTCGACAAGACTACTAGCTCAGTCTAAACTTATGCTCGTATTTTCAATCAGAATAGTTAAAAACAATTCATTCAACACTCAAGGAAAATTTAAAAACAGGGCATCTCCAGAGGGTTACAAGAGGAGACAATAAAATCATATAAAATATATGAAGAATTCAATCATCGGTGATAAGGAGCTCGATAAAATTAGGTCGCTAGAACGGGGTAAAATCCATTGAATATATAGAAAATTGAAGGAGAGATCGCAATTAACAGTTTTGAAGGGTCGAACACATAAAATGTACGATAGCTGAATGCGAAAATAATTATATTTTCAAGAAAATTGTATTGAAAGAAATTAAAATCGACAAGGGGAAAGAGGCTCTAACTCAACAGTCGGGGAATTCAGCTAAAGGGGTTTTGCAGTCCAAGTTACCAGATACACATAATAATATGAAACATTATAAAACATATAATATATGAATGCATTATAATAATGTAATGCAAAAAACATTATAGACCGGGTACACAATGTATATTAGATTACATAAACGCGTCCCCGCAAATATAAAAGCGGACGCACATAAATCAATACCAAAGGGGTTTCAGAAAATAAAAAAAGGTTCTCCAAAATGGCTACTAATGGGGAGTTCAAAGGCTAATATAACGAGGCTTCTGAAAACAGGCACAAGAGGGTCCTCAGAGATAAATATAAAATGGGTTCTCAGAAAGAGATATGAAGGTGGTTCTCGAAAATAGATACAAAAAAGGGTGTTCAAATATTGGTACTCAAGGTTTCTTGAAAGTAAACAAGAGGGGGTACTTGGAAATGGATACAAAGAGAGTTCTCGTAAATAGACACAAAAAGGTTCTTAAAATACATATGAGAGGGGTTCATAAAAACAAATACCCAGGGTTCTCGAAAGTTGACACAGAAGGGGTTCCTAAAGATGAATACGAAAGGGTTTCTCTGAAAGAATTTCTGCAGACTTGGGCAATAATTGAAGACGCTAATTAAATCGAGACAGGAGGGGTTAACATTATAACATATATTACAATTTAGGGTGTAAGGGATCAAGTTATACTAGTTAAGTAGATCGAAAAGGGGTAAAATCGTAAAGTGTCGCAAATATTAACGAAGGCATTGTGAGGTCTTAAAATCGTGAGCGTAATTCAAGCAGTAATTCAACTGGGGTTTAGCTTATCAGGTTGCAGAAATTGCAAAAAGGGGGTAATTCTAAAAGAATCGCGAACGCTACAGTGAAGATATCGCAAGAAAATAGAATTTTGCAAGGTCATCTTCAGACATCACAATCTGGCAAAAGGAACGCCAAAGGTCACAAAAGGTCATCACAAGGGTGTCGAAATTTTGGGGCACTTCAAGAAGAATCGCAAATATACTAAGACCGTCATCACAAGAGATCGGAAACTATAAGAGTATTTTAAAAAGAGTAATCTTGGGGAGTCGCAAGAATTCATAAAGGATCATAACAAGGGTTTCGAAATTATAATGAGGGATCGCAAAAGGGACAAAGGCGTTATTACAAAAAATTAAAAATTACAAAAAACATCAGGGGGTCGAAAACGTTATTAAACATTTATCAGAGTGAAATAAAACAATCATTATAACAGCGATTAATCGTCAGCATTTCAGCACTCTAGATAAGTACCAAGTATACAAGCACATGTTATAAAAGGAACAAGATATATAAGCGGTAAACAAACTGAGTCATATAACCAAAAAATCAATCAGATATGATTTAGCCGAAGAGATTTTATTTGATAGACCAGAGCGAGATTAAATAATAAATTTACCTGGCTAAATCAGTTAGAAAACAGGATTCTACGTTGAGTAACTTCAAAGACAGGATTAACACTTCGCGTTCACACTATGAGTTCAAAAACGCTAAGGAAGAGTTTTCGGCGCTTTACGGTATACTGAAGGAACATGAGGGATGACAAGGTCAGGAGGAAGGGCTTTTGCGCGCGAAGTAAGTTTCGCTAATTCGCTACAGCCGGAAGAAAGATAGCCGATGAGATCCTCATCTGATTCGTCCATCCTATCATCCTTCCTTCCCTTGGATTGTCCTTATCAACCGCCGTTGAGAGAGGGGCAAGATTCGTACCATTAGAGCTTCCAGGGCCAGCTGTATCCTGGTGTCGAGGTGGAGAATGAGGAGCTTCCTTCTCCTCACTGCAGGTGTAGAGTGGGTCATTTTTATGCAAAAAAAAAAAAATATCGAATTTTCAACAATATAGTTCAATTTTTAACCAGAAAAATAAACTTTTGATTAAAATTATGAATCTAGAACCAAACTTCTTGAAGAAACAAAGATGAATTTTTAACCATAAAGATTAATTCCCTCAAAAAAAGGACAATTACATTTTCAGTTTAAAGAATTGATTTTTACCAAAAAATGAGATGGTTTGATTTTCAGTTCAAAAAAACCTTTCAACAGAAACGACACGATTCTTCGACAACAAAAATGGTTATTATCAACCAAACAATTGCATTTACTACTGATTAGTTAAAACTTCAAGCGAAAGGAACGAATTTTCAACAAAATAGTTCAATACTTAACCAAATGATAATAATAATTAAACCTTTGTTTCTTGTTGCAGAGTCGAGCTTACAGTACGAGCGTTCATCTAATGGCGACCCTTTTCCTGGTGTTCCTCGTGGCAGACCTTCTCTTGATTTATCTCTTTCTCTTGCCATCCCTCATTCGGGTTCTTCGGTCAGGTCTGCTCCTCCTGCCGAGCCTTCTCTTCGTGCCAGGTCCAGGTCTCCTCCTGCCGTTCGACCTTTATTCCGCCTAGGTGGACTCACGATTGAACAACTCAGATCTGTATGACTTATTTCCCACACAAATCCGAATCGGCGATTCGAAATTCGAAAATACACGTTTCCTCGGAATGCAAACATTCATGTGAAAGAAAGAAATAATATCCTTGGGCCCATGCCAACTGGAATACAAACTGTATTATCAACGTTTAATGGTGAATTATTTGCAATATTAAAGCAAAATAATACAATCCTTCGTGGTATATATACAATGAGATATGGCCTTCGAGGTCGGGAAAAAATAAACATATACAGCGGCTGAGTTAAGGATATGACTAGAGAAGAAAACGAGGAATCTCCCTCAGGCAGGCATTTCCCCATCTCCGTGAATTTTGATAAAATAATGGTGGACGATATTCAGCAACAATATTAATTTAATTTTTCTAGTATGAAACTAAAATATATTATTGTTTGTGATCTGAAGTAGAATTAAAATACAGCAAGTAATTGATAATTGTGGAGCCGCATTCTATATCCATTCATAGATTGCTCTCGCTTAACGGCGTTGGCCTCGGGACACTTTTCGAACAAGATTCTAATTTTAATTCTAAGAGAACATTTGGGAAGGAAGATTTTAGTAAAGTATTATCATTGTTAGCTTAAGACTGGGATTTTCAGTAAAAAATTATAATTTTACCAATTCAGACAGAAAATTTCAATAGGACAAATATATAATTTTATGATTTGAGACTAGCAATTCCCATTAAGGATTATAATTCTAACTTCTAGCAATTAATTTTTGACATGAAGCAAAAAATTTATAATATATCTGATATAAATCTGACTTGGAACAGGGCATTTCCAAAAGAATTATAATTTTTTGTTCCAACGCAGAGTTTAGGTAAAAAAAAAAACAATTTTGAGTTTGGGATAAAGAAGGTCTGTAAAAGATGATAAAGTTTACGATAGGGAATGTCTGTACACAATTATAATTTCGACATTGAGACAGGGTACTTTTAAAAAGATTTATAATTCTGACTGTTGACGTAGGATTTCAGTGAAGCAATACAATCGTGAGATTCTGCCTGGAGATTTTTGTAAGGAAATATAGTTTTTCATTCAGACTATGAGATTTTAGTAAACAATAATTTTTTATTTTAGACAAACACTTTCAGTAAAGAAATATAATTTCACCGGTTGGGTCAGGAAATTCCCATGAAGAATTATAATTTTGACATCGAACAATCAATTTTTGACACGAAACAGAAAATTAATAATATAATTCTAACATGAAACAGGGGAGTTACGAGAAGAATCGAAATTTTCATTATCAAACAGGGAATTTTCGTAAAGAATAATAATTTAAAAGGACCGGGAATTTAAAACAATTTATCTGGCAGACACTATATAAATTTTCTGTTTGAATGGCGGATTTCGTCTAAACGTGAGGGATCACATAAATTGTGGTAGCGGTCTTAACGCATTCAGTAATTACATTTTTTTCTTTGAAACTCACTCTAATGTAATGTAAATATCTGATAAAACAGGGTTGACGCATATTATTTATGAGATAAAGACTACATAAGATATACTCAATAATGTGATGAACAAGAATCTGCATCAGTTAAATTGTCATCCAACTCTTCAGTAATACATGAATTATATTTTCCTCTAATTTGGAAAGATGAAAATTGTTTCTTTTCTTTTCTTATACTTGACGGTTATCCTCAATTTCATTGGTAAATATGGTAAACTAATATATCTATAATTTCAAGTACATTTTCTGAAGCTATCCGGAAATAAAAATTCGTGCGATTTAATTCTCATTCCATCCCGATTGCTATTTTTTTTAACTTTACTTTTGAAATGGTCCGACATAAGTACGACCTGCTTCTAAATTATGTATTTTCTCTCAAAGAAAATACATAATTCACTGCGTTACAAGCTTTGTAATAATTAGCGAGCAGATTGGCGCAACTGCAAAGTTAGGTGGTAAGCGCACGTAATAATGTAAAACTATGTAAAAAATGAGGCTGTTCTCATAAAAGAGTTCGAAAATTCTCATTTGAGCTACTCTTAATTTTTGACATTATCGTCTAAGAAGGTATTGGATTTGTGCGAGATGCGAAAAAGATGAAATGACAACAATTTTGCACCTCAAAAAAATCGACCAAATTGTTATTTATCACTTTTTCATAGAAGGCGCAGTTTTTGTTTCATTCGTAAAATACAAAATCAAAAATAAAAGAATTGAATTTTTGGACGATCGACAAAAGCTACAAAAAAAGATAGCGAGACAAAAGTTGTTTGCCCAGAAAAGAGCTACACATTTTTCATAAATAATTTTTTGCCAGGATGCATATTTTTCGTTCAAATCGTAAAAAATAACTTTGAAAGAAGTCAAATAATTTTTTGGAAAAACGACATTCATTTAAATAATACATTTCTTAGATTAGCTGCGAATAATATTTGCGAATTGTATTTTTCTATTTCAATAGTGAACTGTAGTCTTGGATGGTAGGAATTGAA
>JAABKJ010007968.1:0-11564 GCA_011634705.1 Andricus grossulariae | reverse complement strand
TCCGCACTCAGTATCATGTATATATATATATATATATATATATACACACACATATGCATGATACTATATATACATGATATATATAATATATCCATCTAAATGGACATGTCTGTCTTGTGTCCGCGTTCGTGTTTATATACGAGTATGTACATATATTCCATCTAAATACATAGGTGTCTCTTTCTCTCTATGTATAATTAATCACGGTTACGGCTTATAATCTCTCGACTTATCTCGAAAAATTTCGTACTCTTTTTCTTGTATAATATAGTTAATTGTAAGTAGTCGTTTGTTTTCGTCGAGGAAAACGCGAATAAGAGACGGTTCGAGGCGGTACTTTAGCAGAAACAACCTGCATAAGTGCCCAAATCTGACATTAAAGACTGATTTGATGATAAATTGATTAAAATTTTGTTTAAAGACATTCTCATTCAGAAGCAGTCTCACTTTAAGGAGCAAAGATTTTGTTTATGAGATTAATACCAGAAATATCTGCAATCAGAACTTAAATTAGGACTCCGCCGGATTAGGGTCAAGGCTTCCTTGAATTCTCTCCATATTAAGTTTAAATGAATCGCACGAAATTGGCTATGAAAGAGTAATCTCTGTAAACGCGCCTAATCACTCCACTGGCAATAAGCGAGTATTTAGCCTTTTGTAAAGGGCAAAGCATTCAATTCTTACCCTTATGAGCTGTCCATCACAATTTACTGCACTCGCAATCATCCGTCACTTCGTGCTTTCACCAACGCAACCACATTGGCAGTCTCTATTTACAAGTAAACCATGTATAGTTTGTGCGAAATTTAAGGCAGTGTTTCGGGTAGTGTTTGCACGCAGTTTGCCGAAAGTTACACTTTCGTTTAATATCACTGATCTGCGTCACTCAACACTGAAAGTCTCGCTTGGTTAGGGACACATTCACTCGTTCCCGATGAAAATCACTTTACTAGACTCGAGATTCAAGGGGAAAACTTCAGAGCCAGGGTCCAAGTTGAGCCTCGAGAATAGTCGCAGCGTCGGTCCTACCCATGACCCTAAGGTGATTAAGTAAGTCGGTCACAGCGGTCGGCTCCCGGTGCCTAGCTTCCCACAGGTCCAAAATGTGCTCCGTGGGACTCGCCTTGGTAGCGAAGTAATTGATGTACCTGGAACAGAAAGTCCAAACTGAATTATGGGTCTCTATTGTTGGGCAACTTTTGCCGCGATAATAATGAAATTGGGAATTCGGATAGAGATTCAACATATATAGTATATATTCGAAATAGTCCTTGTGTCATCATTGAATCAAGTGAACCGCGCTAATTGACTATTTCTCACGGAGCAAATTGCATTGGCCATGCCAATAGCTTGGTTTCTTTAAACTTTAAACTTATACTGCATACGCAGTGATTGATTGACTTAATTCGTATCCAGAGTAAAAATCATAAGTATGGGAGTAATAAATCATTGACTTTCCAAAGCATAAGAAATGTGTAGTAAATGAGACAATCCCATACTTTAAGTACATTGAAATAGTATAGATAAAGTATAGCTAAAGTATAGCTGAAGTATGGCTGAAGTATAGCTGAAGTATGGCGGAAGTAAAGCTGAAGTATGGGGTATGCTTCATCTATAATTAAGTATAACTGAAGCATTGGTTATACTTCATCTATACTTAAGTATATCTAAAGAATAGATTATACTTAATTCATACTTAAGTATAGCAAAAGTATCGGACATAGAATTGCACTCATTTGTTCTTCAAGATAATCTAGCAACGGAATAAAACATAATGTATGATTCATGACAGTTCGTCCGAAAATTTAAGAAGTGCGCGATTCAAGTGATTTCGTGAGTCAAATATGTCTTGAATATTATTCGTGAGGATATGCAATATATAACGGATGTACGATGGACAACATATATGATTCTTATATCAAATATATAGGTAAGAGATCCAGAATTTTTTATTCCTACGCATAATATTAATAGCCTAAAAAGATTTAATCAAATTATCACTCAGGTAAAGTGTTTAATGTTAAATTTCACATCAGATGAAGTTAAACAATTTATATTATAGTTAACATTTTACTTATTTCAGAAGTTACAAACACTATTCTTTGGTATTGTGAAAATCATGATTCTGGATCTCTATTTTCATGTATTTCAGATATCCGATTATCTCCTATCAGCAATAATATGGATATACCTACTATAGTCATATTTTTCCTATACTTTAGACCATTTTAGACATAATCTACATATTTGAGCTATACTTAAGAGATATACTTAGGCCATACTTTGACTGAACATCAACTATAATTTAGCTATAATGCAGTTATACTGCAGCTATACTTTTCAGATATACTTTTGTTACACTTTCCCTATACTTTAACCAAACATCGTTATACTTTATCTATATTTGAGCTATATATCCACTATACTTCATTTAAATATACATTAAATATGGGATTTGCCATATTTTTACTATACTATCCGAGAGATCACTCTCATATGATTTCCCAGATCAATCCCATGCCAAAATTTTTTATCGGCTGAAGTGACATAATAAAATATCCAAGTAGCTTGAATTATTTATCCTTCTGATTAAATTGACTTATAGCTAAATCTGTGAAATGATTGAAATCTAATTTTTGTAAAAAAAATCGGTGAAATCATTATGTCGACATTGTTAGAAAATAATGAAAGCTTAGACAAAAAACTATTCCAGGAGATGGCTTGAAGATTATTCCAGGTGTAATAATATTATATCCAACAGATATATTATGTCCCACAGATATATTATTTCACACGAAATTTTATAACCATGTTCGGCAGTTCAAGAAATTTAACTGTAGAAAAAATTAAAATCAGCCTCTGAATCTCACCTATCGACTTGAAGCATTTGTGCTAGCATCCTCCAGTCGTTGCCAAGTGCATTGGGTGGGTCGAGACACTGACAAAGCTGCTTCCTAAGTGACCTGGTGAAGCGGAAAGGCCGCAGGGTTGTGGAATCAGTCGTGAAGTTATTTGCATCTCCGCTGCTCACAACAGTCACTTCCCTAAGGGGCCTGGTGACGCTCCCCGAAGATATGAGCTGCTTCACTCCATCATAGACAATTCTAAATACCTGTCTACTATCTGAACTACCCTGAGCGACTTGAAGTTTGTAACTCCTCGTGGACGAAACTCCGAAAGCTGTGTCGAGAGCAAAGGTCACGTGACTCGTGTTTTCCTGGCAGTTCCATACGTCTCTAAAGGAGACTTCCTGCCTCTCCGTGGGAGACTTGCTTTGCCATTCATTTCCTACTTCCTCCAAGCTAATGTGCAGTGGCTCCCCATTGTCCTCAAACAGCAGCGTCCTAGGTTTGTCCAGAAGATATCCCCTAATTTGAGATTCTCTATCGATTATTGCTTTCGTGGCAGCCTTAGTGTCTTCTATCGCGTAAACTCGAACGCAACACTGACCCGTTTGGCTTGCAAAGAGAACCAGTCTTAACCTCTTTGTGGCTATGACATTATCGCAGCTCTGTCCTGCCAAGACGTAGCCTCTTAATTGCTCAGTCACGATAAACACCTCGGAGTGATCGAGCTGAGTGAAGAGAGGTGTGTTGATTGTCTCGTTCCCCAAAGTCAGCACCCTCGTCCACGTGATAGGCTTATCTTTTGCTATCGACAAGGTCGACGAAGTATCCTCGAGTTCCACGTTATTCGAGGCCCAGATGCTCAACTCCCACGTAGCGGGATGCAGCATGGCGCAATGCTCGAATTGCAGAATCACCGGCTTATTAAAGGATGCTAATGGCGGACCGCAAGTCACCACTGCTGACAGCTGGGTTATTCCATCTGAGGACAAAAGGTCAAGGGAATCGTGACTTTGGGTACCACTGAAGAACACGATTTCAATTTTGGCTCTCAGCTCTCTTGAATTACATTCAGGTATTTAGTATTCACTCAGAACGTGTTAAATATTAATTTTTCTATTCTTCTAGAAAATAGTAGATTAGATAGCAATTTCTGTGAAAATAAAAAGTTCATTTGCCCAGATAAGTACATGACAATACTTAAATGTGCATCATGGATATTGTTTCCATGTCCAAAGCTAAGAGTTTACAGAAAAATGAAAATTTTTTTATTTCTCACGTTGTCAAGTTGTCAAAAAAAAAAAAATAATAATCTGGAAGAAAAGTAACTCCAAAAACGTATCTATTTTTACAGTGGAGAACATTTTCATGAAACTTACTTTCGAAAGACAATATGTTTGTAAGGTCTAAAAATTACGCAGTGAAGCCTCAGAAAGAGTTTAATTATTAAAAAATTGTTCGAAAGGTCAGAAATGTTTTTCTTGCAAATCCTTGCAAATTTATTGCAAAATACATGGAACTTGAAATCTGGGAAATTCAAATATCATTGTGAAACTTGAAAAAAAAAAAAACTAGTAAATAGATATAAAAGTGACAGAAAAAGATTTCTTAACAGTTGACCTTTGGATGAATTTTAATATATCTGATGTGTTTCGATAGAAATTCTATGCTTATCAAGGAATTTGAAAAGTGGTCGTAGAGAGGCCAAACTTATTATTTAGACGTAGTAAGCCCCTCGTATAATTATTACTCTGCTATATTCTACCCGCAAAGTGTACAGCGAAAAATCAATGATCACCAACCTGGCAGTCGCGGCCTAAACCGATCCTCGTTCAGTACCGCCAGATAAAGCTCCTCCTTCGTTGGTTTTGGTAGAGCGCCCTCGGGAACAGACATGGAAATTCCGGAATCCGGCAGCACCAGCAGGGCGCCTCTCGTATTAACAACGGCTCGGGCCACGTTTCCAGTTTCTAACTTTGGCAGCCTCACACTCTCGGACGCGACATTATAAGTAGAATCTGATGAAGGATAGGAACTGGTAACGCTGTTTTCACTGTCGGAGTGAATTTGCTTATCGCTGCAGGATTCTTGAGTGGAGGTGCTGGGCGTTGGAGACATGGGGGAAGGTTGAGGTGCTAAAGATAAATGGGGGACGTCATAGTGATGTTCAGAAAGGGAACGAGACATAGAGAGTTTAGGGTCAAAGGGGTACTCGTAGCAGGCAGGCACTGTCGTGGCTGTAACATCCGGCTGCAGACTCAGCTTCTTGTCCTGGTCGGGGAAGAACTCTGGGTGGAATTCTGTAAGCGAGTTCAAGGGTTTCTACATTCGTCACCTCAGCAGCTCGAGTATCCATAGTCACAGTTGTAACCGAATTCAGTAAAGGAACTTACCGTTGCGAGCCATGGAATACAATGAGTGGTCACGTCCTTTGCGTCGTAGCAACCTGGTGAGGAAGAATACTAAGCCACCGATAACCAAACATGCCACGATCAAACCGATGTACAGGGCCACATCCATTTGACGATTTGCTGAAAAAAGTTAAATTTTCTTTTACATATATTTTTGCGTATTTAATTGTATTGTTTTGACTTTTTAGCTATTATTATTAAAAATATCTAATTTTCCACGGAAGTTGATTCAGATGGGATTCAGGCGAATGTAGAAGTCAATTATGATTTTATACTAGATTCCAACAAATTACATGGTACATTTTATTCTACCCAGTGTTGAACGGTTTTAACCTTCTTTGAACAGGGATTGACATTTTGACGAATAGGACTCGAATGTGCGATTGATTCCTTTGGGTAGAAAAACAGTGCCAACATTAATCCACTTTTCTTTCTACAAGATTGCCTCTAGTTGTACATAAACTCGATAATGCTTGGATATCCTTTAAGATCTCGTTCGCATCAGGTAAGATGCTTGCTTAAATTGCTCCACTGGGACGCTGCCATATTTAGATGACCGAGAATGTCTCTCATTCTTGAGATGTGTAAACCTTTACGGCCCCTGGAAATCATCGGGAAATTCTGACAGTAAAACTGAGGCCAAACGGAGAAGGCATTTTGCCTAGTTTTTCGTATACATAATCTAAAGAGTAGTAAGACTTGCGGTACAGGTCGTTTTTTCTGAGAAAATTCTGTTTTTTATGTAATGATCGAAAGTAAAAAATAGGCCCTATAAGCGCGGGGTTATGCACTATAGCCAAGGTTGAGTCATTTAGGAGCGAACACACCATATACTGGAGAAGAGCCAGGGGTAATCCTCTGTGTACCGTTCTATGTCAGTCGGATTTTATTTACTGAATATTACGTAAAATGTTGTGCTGATTACGAAAAAGTAGGGTGCCTCTCTCCCAAAATTGAACAGTTTCGAGATATTGGCGTTTTAATTTTTTTTTTTAATTAATGCAATACTCCTCTAGCAATTTAAAGTTTTTTTTCAAATTCTGATATAGCATCGGTCAGCAAACCCATTTACGAAGAAAAATTTCTTGTGTCATTTTTTTGATTCAGTCGACTGTTAACTTACAAATTCAGAATTACGTTGAAAAATGAGGGAAATTAAAATTGTGCTTCTTTTTGTTAAAATATTTATTCCATAGCAAAAAGTTCAACAAAAAGTTGGACAACTTTAAAAGATGCATCTTTTTCGTAATATCGAACTTTTTTGATAAAAGTAATAAATTTATGAAAAATATTGATTACAGAAATAAAAAAATTCAGTCATAATAGAAAGTTGTTTTTCTTTATTGCAAGCAATTTTTTCAACAGATGTCTAAATTTTAACAAAACAAATAAACTTTAAAATAAAGAAAGAATAGATCATATAAACTTTAAAATAAACACACTTTTTACCTCATTTTTATGAAAATTATTTATTTTTATTACAAGTCTCTGGGATAATTCGAAGCTGAAAACGAGACTCTGTTCACTATTGTTTACAGTACAAACAGTTATTATCTTATGTTAAAGTAGCTGATGGAAATTTCTTAATCAAGCTTTACAGTCATGATGAACAAAATTACCACATGATTTTATATAAAATCGCTACAGATATTAGCACGTCCAATTATGGGCATTAAAAAATGTGCATTAACTTGTTAAATATAAACATTTGGATACGATCTTCTATCATCTATACCGAAGCTGAAGTAGATCTAAAAAGGAGTATAATTTATCTCTTGACATTTTATTCAAAAAATTATTTGCAATAAAGAAAAATAACTTTCTATTCTGACTCTGAATATTTTTATTTCTGTGATCGATGTTTTCTAGAAATTGATGAATTTTAATTTAAAAAAATTTGATATTACAACAAAGATGCATCTTCTAGAGTAGTCCAGTTAACCTATGCTATGTTAGAAGTTTCAAAAAACCTGAAATTGTAAGAGAGTATTACATTAAATAAAAAAGGAATTAAAACGCGAATATCTCGAAACTGTTCAATGTTACGTAATATTCAATACAAAAATCCGACTTACACAAAGCCGTACACATAATTAGCCCTGGCACTCCTCCAGTGTATTTTTTTCTTTTGATCATTACATAAAAAATAGAATATTCTTTTAAAAAACTGCATATTCCGCAGGTCTTACCACTCTTCAGATTATGTATACAAAAAGTTAGACAAAATGTTTTCCGATGACTCCCAGGGACCTTATTATTTAAGCTAAATAGAAACTCTTATTAATCTTTCATTTCTTGTTTAAGTAGGAATGAAAACCATGATAATTTTATTGAATCTATTTACCAACTACGAAGGAGACTGCAAAATCTCGAAAAAGTTTTACGCAGAGCTTCATATCCAGCGATCAGTATCCCCCGATTTTATTGTACGCGGTGCAGTTACATTTTATGATCATCGTAAGAACTTACGGCAACTTTCTTTCTATTATGTCGCCATACAGTGCGAGTCTTCCGATTATCATTTTCTCTAATATGCCTTTTTTATCGTCTTGTAAGATTACTTCATACATATAATGTCAGGCGGTAAAGATTAGTGTTGTCATTACACTTCTTATTGCTAACGAAGCTAACTCTCATAGGTTTTTTTTTGCAACGTTTTACAATCGAAGAGGATAATAATGTTACGTCTAATAATATGACTTTGCTGAGAGAACAGAAAACACACACATACACGTAAAATACATAGTGAAGAAAAGCATTTGCATCCGGAACATAGAAAATTACTAGGATATGATAACATCCTAAAACTAATGGATTATGTCAGAGAAAAGAGCATAAAATCAGAGAATATTTTAAATATTAGCATTTATTCTACACGATAAAGCTCGAGCGGTTGAATAAAACTTTAAATATCAAAAAATAATTAAAAGAGAATAAAATTCGACTTTCAATATTTCTTTCAAGAAAAGTATAGAACAGAAAAATTTATTTTCTCCCGATATTGATAGGACGATATTATAGCAGTAGGTTGAAATACGTGCACCTAAAGCCGCAGCTAAACATAATCATCATGCAAGGGTTACATATTATTTATTCCCACTCAATCGACCCTATCAGCAAAATCGAAGACTAATTTAGCATTCAGACGATGGTTGCTGCCGTCCAGGCGCTTCGCAGAAACGGTAGTGAGGGTATCTACCTAACCTGAGTTTGTATACGGGGTGCGCAAGATAACGACACTCTATGTGCATGCACGATCAATTCCTGTTCTTGGGAGCCAAGAGCGGCCACCGATTGCATAATTTTCCATGATATTAAAACTATACCTGCGGGGTCGATTCGCTTGCAAGTTTTATGTGTTCAATATCGATGTTCAACGTCATCTCGGTGGACGGCCAAGGAGAACGGGACGAGAATAATGGAGAAAAATTCCAAAGCAGCTATGAGGTGTTTTCGCATATCGACCGTCACCAGGGGTAATAGCATTGTTTCAATTGTTTATTTCGCACACACAAAGGGTTAGGCAATCATCAGAGTGGAAACCCGTCAGTTCCGCAGTAAATGTGTCAATAATTATCCAGTCACATAATTAAAAGTAAATACGCCACCCTCATAAAACTGGGTTCAGATTCGTTGATCCGGTTGAAGGTTCATATTTCGCTCCGTGGTTTCTAATTGTGATAGCAGATGACAAAAATGCA
The DNA here is from genome assembly GCA_011634705.1 of Andricus grossulariae. NCBI lineage: Eukaryota > Metazoa > Arthropoda > Insecta > Hymenoptera > Cynipidae > Andricus > Andricus grossulariae. The sequence continues at coordinate 2,606 of JAABKJ010007968.1, read as the reverse complement.
ATATATTTTTCAGTTTAGCTAGCTTGGTGCGCAATCTTTAGAATAAGTATTTCCACGTTCACATACATTCTGGTATTATGATATTTTTTTTTTAAGTGTGGTTACTTTACTTAATGTGAAATAGAAATATTGCTATGTTAATATCAAACTTGAACTGTGTTTTTATCGGGTGACGGACCACTGTGCACGTAGCAACTTTGCACGTACCCAACTGTGCACGTCGATGTCCGGACGGACAACTGTGAACGTCCATCTGTGCACGTCTAAGTTCCACACGAGCCCATCTGTGCACGTCGAAATTTCGACGTGTAATGTTGTCCAAGTACTATCTGTGCACGTGTACAGTTGTCCAAGTGACAACTGTGCACGTCGAAATGTCAACGTGCTCAGATGGGCGCCTGTGGTCTTAGACGTACACATATGTCACATTCCTAACTGTGCACATGCACAGATTCCACTTTATTAACTGTGCACGTGCACACATGTCCTTTGCCCAACTGTGCACGTGCACATATGTCCCCTGTCCAACTGTGAACGTGCACAGATGTCATTTGCCCAACTGTGCGCGTTTATGTCCTTACGTAAGGGTTTATACGAGGGTGGTACTTTATATCTACGTATAATAAATTTTTAGCAGTTAAAAGTATTCAATCCTGGTGGAATGGAGCCTACTAACTCTTTAAAAGTTTGTTTTAAAATATTTTAAAGATTATTTTAATGAAAATATTCATACCAAATTATTATATTCTATACGTATTTAAGGAATTCAGAAAATTCAAGGAATTCAGAGAATTCAAGGTATTCAGAAAATTCAAGGAATTCCGGGAATTCGACGAATTCAAGGAATTCCGGGAATTCAACGAATTCAGAGAATTCAAGGTATTCGGAGAATTCAAGGAATTCGACGAATTCAGAGAATTCAGAAAATTCAAGGAATTTCGGGAACTCAACAAATTCAAGAAATTCATGGAATTCAGGGAATTCGAGGAATTGACAACATTCAAGGAATTCAAAGAAATGAAGGTATTCAGAGAATTCAAGGAATTAAAAAATGCAAGGAATTCAAAGAAATCAAAGAATTCCTCGAATTGAAGAAATTTAGGGAATTCAGAGAATTCAACGAATTCCAGTAATTCAGATAATGCAAAGAATTTAAAGAATTCAAGAAATGCAAGGAAATCAAGGAATTCATAGAATTCAAGGAAGATAGAGAATTCAAGGAATTCAGAGAATTCAAGGGATTAGGAGAATTCAAGGGATTAGGAGAATTTAAGGAATCCAGAGAATTCAAGGAATTCAGAGCATTGAAGGAATTCAGAGCATTGAAAGAATTCAGAGAATTCAAGGCATTCAGCAAATTTGAGGCATGCAGCGAATTCAAGGAATTCAGAGAATTCATGGAATTTAGACAATTAAAGGAATTTAGAGAATTCAAGGAATTTAGAGAACTCAAGAAATTTAGAGAATTTAAGGAATTTAGAGAATTCAAGGGATTCAGAGAATTCAAAGAATTTAGAGAATTTGAGGAATTCAGAGAATGCCAGGCATTCCAGGAATTCTATGAATACAAAGAATTCAAAATCCTGCGAATCTACAGAATGGGTTTATTTCTTGGAATTCTCATAATAACTTGAATTTGCTGAATGCCTCGAATTCTCTGAATCCCTTGAATTCTCTGAATCCCTTGAATTCTCTGAATTCCTGAAATTCTCTGAATTGCTTGAATTCTCTGAACTGCTCGAATTCTCTGAATTCCTTGAATTCTCTCAATTCCTCAAATTCTCTCAATTCCTTGAATTCTCTCGATTCCTTGAATTGTGAAAATTCCTTGAATTCTCTGAATCCTCTGTATTCCTTTAATTCTATGAATTTTTCGAATAACATGGATTCCTCGAATTCTATGAATTCATGGAAATCTGTGAATTCCTTGAATTCTATGAATTCATGGAAATCTATGAATTCCTTGAATTCTATGAATTCGTCGAAAGTAAGTGTGTGTATAGTGACATTGGGTAGGGCTGGCCCAGTTTTTCGCGTTTTAGCGTCGGCTTCAGTCTCGCAGGATTTTCAAAATGATGCACATGTCCAAACTCTTTCTTCAATTTATTCTTAAGAATTGGAAATTTTCTGGCTATAGTCTTAAGAAAGTTTATTATCTAACAATCGAACTGCAGGCTTCCAAATATTATTCAACTAGGAAATATCGATTTCACCCAATTCTAATAGATTTCTGCAACTTAACTTTGAAGTGATGCGTACAGTTTTGATATTTGGAACCAATTAGGAATTTTGGTTCGATAAAGCACTTAAAGCTAGGCTAAGTTATGTGAAATGATGAATAGAGAGAATTAGTAAGGTTTTAGTTGTTTTTATGCAAGTTAAACTATGGAATCCGTCGAACTTCAAACATTTTCGACCTGTTTTTGATCCATGCTTGAGCAATGGAACTTTTTTTAACACGGGACATAATACTTGAGTTTTGCACTTATGTAGTTTTTTTCGAAACCCTATAAAAATCACTTATAGGGCTTGAATTTAAAAAGTATTCAGCAAATAATTTCCAAGAAAATCATGCCAGATGCAGTAAGATAATCTAATATTAACGA
>JAABKJ010007967.1:0-11564 GCA_011634705.1 Andricus grossulariae | reverse complement strand
CTACGATTTTCGGACAGCAGTCTCCGTTGCCCACTCGAGGCCTGACATTGTTCTCCAAGACTTCGAGAAATGAACTAAATTCGTGATCGAATTCTCGGCTCCGTCCGAATACAACATCACTGCCAAGGAGAAAGAAGAGGAAGAAAGGTATCAAGATCTTAAAAGGGAGCTGCAACGACTGTACCCGAAATATTCGGTACAAGTAATTGTCCTTGTGATAGGTTCTCTCTGACCTGTCGTTGTGATTTCGTCGTGTCCTGTGACCACCCATCTCGCGGTTGTGAGCCGTGGCCATGAGTGGGATTTCCCGCGGTCCTACTGGGAGTCGATGTCATTTTTTAGATGGCAGTTGCTCCCAGTGGGACCCTGGGGTGGTATCTTACACTTATTTTCTAATTATATATATGTTAGGCTTTAAAACCGAAAACGGCCAAAAACCGAAAAAAACAGCCAGAACGCGTTCTGTTTATTACAGAAATAGTTTTTTCTTCTGAACTTGCTAAAATTATATTGCCAGTTATTTTATTGGGAAAAAATTGCCATTCATCAATTTTTGTTTATTTTCTAAACAAAATTTATAAACAAATGTACATTTTGGGCGTTTTTAAGCGAAAAGAAATCGTTTTTTCTTCTGACCTTGCTGAAATAATATTGCAAATATGTTTTTGACGAATGAAATCGTTTTTTCCTCTGATCTAGCTGAAATTCTGAAATTTTCTGAAATTTTTAAATGTGCCATTCATCAATATTTGTTTATTTTAGGAACAAATTGTCTAAACAAATGTACATTTTGGGCGTTTTTAAGGGAAAAAAAATCGTTTTTTTTTCCGATCTTGCTGAAATTATATTGTCAAACATTTTTTTTTTAATGTGCCATTTATCAATATTTGTTCATTTCATAAACAAATTGTATAAACAAATGCACATTTGGGACGTTTTTGAGCGAAAAGAAATCATTTTTTCTTCGGATCTTGCTGAAATTACATTGCCAATTATGTTTAAAAAAAATGTGCCATTCATCAATATTGGTTTATTTTATGAACAAATTATACAAACGAATACACATTCTGGGCGTTTTTAAGCGAAAAGAAGTCGTTTTTTCTTCTGACCTTGCTGGAATTATATTGCCAATGATGTATTTTTAAAAGGTTGTTGCCACTCATTTAATATTTGTTTATTTTATACACATATTACGTAAACAAATAACCATTTTGGGCGTTTTTCAGCGAAAATAAATCGTTTTTTCTTCTGACCTTGCTGGAATTATACTGCCAATGATGTCTTTTCAAAAATATGTTGCCACCTATCTATATTTATTCATTTTATGAACAAATTATACAAACAAATGCATATTTTGGACGTTTTTATAAGAGAAAAAAATATTTTTTCTTCTAACCTTGCTGAAATTATATTGCCAATTATGTTTTCTGTAAAAATTTGGCTGTCGTTTAAAAAGTAAGCAAATATTAATGAATGGCGAAATTTTTACAGTAAACGTGATTGGCAATATAATTTCATCAGAAGAAAAAATTATTTCTTTTTGCTGAAAAACGCCCAAAATGTGTATTTGTTTATATAATTCGTTTGTAAAATAAACAAATATTGATGAGTGGCAACATTTTTTTCAAAAAACTGCATTGGTAATATAATTTCAGGAAGGTCAGAAGAAGCTCAGTGGGCACAAAAATATTAACGTCCTGAAAACGTTCTGAATACGTTCCTAGGACGTTTTTGTCAGTCCAATTGATGTCCTAAAGATGTCCCATGTTCCAAAGACCCTCTTTAGAACATGAGACGTCTTTAGGACATCCATTGGACTGACACAAATGTCATAGGAACGTCTTACAATGTTCCTAGGACGTTAATGTTGTTATACCCACTGGGAGAACGATGTCTTTTTGCTTAAAAACGCCCAAATGTGTATTTCCTTATGAAATAAACAAATATTGATAAGTGGCAATTTTTTTTCAAAAAGCATCAATTGCAATATAATTTCAGCAAGGTCAGGAGAAATAACGATTTCTCTTCCCTGGAGAACGCCCAAAATGTGCATTTGCTTATATAGTTTGTTTATGAAATAAACAAAATATTGATGACTAGCAACATTAAAAAAAAAACATAATTCGCAATGTAATTTCGGCAAGGTCACAAGAAAAAATGATTTTTTTCTCTTAAAAAGGCTCAATATGTGCATTTATTTATATAATTTATTTATGAAATATACAAATATTGACAAGTGGCAATTTTTTTAAGCATCATTCTCAATATAATTCCAGCAAGGTAAGAAGAAAATGCGTCTTTTTTCACTGAAAAACGTTCAAAATGTGAATTTGTTCATGAAATAAACAAATATTGATGAGTGGCAACATTTAAAAAAAAGTCATTAGCAATATAATTTCAGCAAGGTTAGAAGAAAAAATTTTTTTTTTATAACAACGCCCAAAATGTGCATTTGTTTATAAAATAAACAAATATTTATGAGTCGCAAAATTTTTATTTAAAAACATCATTCGCAATATAATTTCAGCAAGGCCATAAGAAAAAATTATTTTTTCTGATAAAAGCGCCCGAAATTTGCAGTTGTTTATGAAATAAACAAACATTGGTGAGTGCCAATATTTTTTTAAACATCATTGGCAATATAATTTCAGCAAGGTCAGAAAAAGAAATTATTTTGTTTCGTTCGAAAGCGACTAAAATGTGCATTTATTTATATAATTTGCTTATGAAATATACAAATATTGATGAGTGGCAAAATTTTTTCAGAAAACATCATTGGCAATATAATTGCAACAAGGTCAGAAGAAAAAATGGGTTCTTTGTACCTACAAATGCCAAAAATGTGTATTTGCTTAAATGATTTGTTTATAAAATAAACAAATGACATTAATTCTTAAATTTTTATGGCCACGTATCATCCTAACGATGGAAGCAAGCGATTACAGAGCAGAAATATACTTTGAAGACGAATAACCCCTAATATGGAGTATTTGTGAATACAGTTTGTTTAGAACAATAGACCTTTTCATTTAAGAAAACGATGCTGCGCAAGCGCGAAAAATTTACGGCACTTCCTTGAGTTTCGTAAAATTTTCCCCTGAAACGTATGTGACAATAGTAAATATTAATTATGTTTTTCAATAATATTTTGTTTGAAGAATGTTAGAAGGTTGCGATTTTTTTGAAATTTTCATGTTTTTGTTTACTTTTGTCTCAGAGTGTGGCAATAATTCATAAAATTCAGCTAACATGATTTTTGTTTACAACCATTTTCCTGTTGCTATATCAATACTAGATAGTGGCGTTTTTTTTTTTTTTAATTTGTCACTTTTTGTTAATTTTCGACTTATGGTGAGTCAAAAATTAATTAAATGTAGCAAACATAATTGTTCAATAAAATTATTATTGTTTTTAGCTATCTTCTGTTATATTAATGGTGAGTAGTTCCAGTTCCCTTTCAAATTTTTGCTTTTTGTCCTCTTTCTACTTTGCAATATAATAAGTAATGTAAGTTAAAGAACATAATTACTTGAATACTTCTTCTAATCCAGCATCATCTCCTTAGAATTCTTCAGCTTTCATTAACTTTCAAATTAGGAACAAATGTGAGCGTCCCGCGTCGATATGAAATGGGCCCTTATAGCCTGTATTGATTTACATACAGAATTATATATCCGGATAAATTCCCGGCAACCGCTTTTCGAGAAAAACGCATGATGACTCATGCTTGCAAGCAATATTGCAAGCGTGGAGTTGCCGGGAGTACAAAAGAGACCCTGAAGGTTGTAACTAAGAAGGTGTTCGACGATGAGTTCGTCACCGGCTTCAAGAGGGGCAGTAAGAGGCCGGCAGATGGATAAAGTTAAATGTCAACCAAAGAAATTAAGAAAATTCACAAAGCAGACTTCCAAAGAGCGGAATTATGCAGACAAACCCTCATCATGAAAGCAGCACAGACGGAAAATGTAGTAAGTAATAATACTGAACGAAAAAGTTTAAACGGCCCATGATTAGCTTATTTATAGGTTTAATCATTGAAGCATACTTTTTCTAATTTAATTAATCCTCGTAGAAAGTGCCGCAGACCAAATATGGGGACGTGTACATGAAGGTTTGTAATGACTATGTACACGATGACGTCCAAAGAAACATCATACCAAAAGTAATCAATACGTGTAAGGCCATATTCAACAAGGGTGAATTATACTAATTTTAATATTATATTTTTAACTTATTATTAACCTATAATTTTTTTTCTTAGTGTACTATTCGCTCCGAAGAAACACTGAGGGAATGTCTGACAGCCGATGATTGTAATATTTCATTTACTGTGCCTACTTGCTCCTTGGAAACTGAGCAAGTAAAAGAAAATGGCCCGATGCAGGTAATTCACTTTTTTCTCCTTAACATAATTTGCCACTCCTGCTGACATTGTTGAATATGTATTAAGAAAAGTGTTGAGTTTTTAAATCCAAACAACTAGCAGAGTCCAAGAAAGAACCTCAGAAGAAGAATATAGATGCACCTACGAAGCAGGCTACAATTGCTAAACCATTTAATTGTTGGAATCACAGCGGAGGTGATTTTAGGAGGTATGCATATTAGGTTGGTCCAGATCTTTTTTCTTGAATTTTTATGCATACCGCCTGGAAATTTCTTGGAATGAAAATAAATACTTTTTTTGTTTTGAAAAGAAATTATATTTAGAGGTGGCGCAAGTCCCACAGATTTTGATACGTATTTTCCATAAAAAAGATGCTTTTGTGAATTCTATTGAGAATCGTCAATATTAGCTGTTTCGAGTGTGTTTTGCGAGTGTTTTGCGCTACTTATGATGTTTTTGCGATTTTCAAAATGCAAATTGTTTTGAACACGTAACATTGATTTTTTAACTTTTATGATATATGTACCTCCCTCTAACTGAAAATTGGAAAAAAGATTGAAATTTTTTGAAAATATGAAATTTTCTAGCATTATTCTAAGAAATTATTATTGAAAATAATAACAAATTTTTTAAACTAGTATGCTACGACCCAAGGCCAGAATGTTGGATTTCCGACTTTTTTTGCACAAAAATCGCAATCAACAACCTTAAACCATCAGTTTTGAGGTTGAACACACCGACGCTCTCTTTTTTCCATTCATCTGTTCAGATAAATTTTTTTCAAAGGCTTAGTACACAATAGCACAATACTGAGTGAGCGTTGCTATGTCAGCGAGACACAAAAATCTCGCAGCCAATCAGAGATCGCGTTAACTCTAGCAGGCCGCAAAAGCCATTGTTCCCGGACAGAAATGCAGCCGGGAAAACGTACTTTCGGCTAGGGGACGAAAAAAAAATATTTTTGTTAACATCAATGAAGTATAGCATCATTCTAATTAAAAAGTGGATAATTTTTGAAAAAACTGCCACTTTATAAATTTATTCTGAAAGAAAATTGTTGGAGAGAAAAATAAATAGTTTAAACAATTTATGTAAATATTTAACTTTCAGTATAAAGTATCATTTTATGTATTACAAACAATTTGCAGTAAAAAATCTGCAACAGAATCATAATTAGCCATAATTAGTCAAAAAGTCGCAAAACCTATTTTTCATCTCATGGGGTTTTTTTGGTACCCTATAAAACCGACTTATGGGGATGATATTCAAAAAGTAATATTTTATTCGTATTCTGTTTTTAATTTTGAAGAGAAATGTTCAGTTTCAACTCGATTCTACTAAAATTGACGATTCTGAATGCAATTTACAAAACCACCTTTTTTCCTAATGGGAAATACGTGTTAAATTTCATGGGGCTTGTGCCACCTCGAAATAAAATTTTTTTCAGAAGAAAAAAAAAGTATTTATTTTTGATTGGATTTGATTACATTTCCGGACGATATGCATGAAAATTACAAAAAACATTTCAAATTCATTTTCGGAAGAACCTACTATACATGCATACCCCCCACTCTGCAAGTAAAAGCTTGTAATAAAAATTTAATCTCTGTTACTTTCCCACCTATGCTGCCATCTATTACATACTTGGGACACTAAACCACAGCAGCAGCCATTCTCACGTTCTCAGTTGTCGAATGGTACCTTTCACAGCAGAAAAGATCTTAGCGGTCGGACATAATTTTTTCGAAGTATCCTCCGCAAAAATAGCATTCAGTAAGCAAATGATAAAAAAAATTATTCTACAATGCTCTTCCAATGCTACTTCAATTCCAGACTTCAATGATTTTCCAATGTTATTCGAATTCTTCATTTTCGTAAGGGTGGATATAATACCAATCCGATTTGGCTTTCCGTCCTCCTGGGTTATTTAAAAAAGACATAATTGGCCAATCAAGTTCGACCAGTCTACACGGTGGGGCGCTCTGGCCAATCACGGGCATCATAGAGAGTATATATAAGAACAGCATAACCTGAAACTTTAGCTTCAGGTTAGCCCTGAAGAAGTAAACTGGAATGTTCGCGGAACGTCGACAAGATTCGTAGTTTTGCACAGGATTGAAACCCAAAACACCTCCTTTTATTTTATTACTTCGTTATATTTATTAAACAATTCAACTAAATGCGAACTATGACATTAGAAAGTTTTCACTTTAAGTTCAGCTTTTTCTGATTCATTCGCATACAATAGCATTGAAATTAATATGAGCTTTCGCATTAAAAATTTTTCATTTTGCTCCCAACTTTTCTCTCATTCAATCCTCTTCAGTAGCATTCAAATCAATGCGAACTCCGGCATCGAACAGGATTTTTTTCGCATTTAATTGCACTCAAATTTCAGAAATTATGTGCGAAGTATCACATTCGATAGTTTTGGATTGTACCCCAATTCGAACTTGTCAAAAACTGGAATTCCAGACAACATCTCCTGAATGCGACGCAATACTTTTTCATTGGACGTGTTTTTCCGGGTAACCAGCCTTCCTCCTCTTCCTCGTCACCTAACACAATATTCACCACCAGAACTCAAAAAAACCTACAAAGCCTTTAAATGAAAGCATTGTAAAATGTGAAATGCACGTATTTATCCACAACATTGCATAACCGCCACATTTTCAATTTTTCCCCGATTCTGAAGTTTCGAAAATATAGATAATGGTCGGCTTAAAATTCATGAAACATCTGTATTTTCAGAAACATATGGTTTAATGCATAGGGAGAGAACCATATTATAAAACAATCGAACGATGTGAGATAGCGGAGTATATGCTAAAGTATTAGACTCACTGTGTTGTTTCTGTCAGTAACTTATAGCTATTGGGACTTTTTAAAAGGTGTGTTTAAAAAATGTTCCGCGGGTACCTTAAGAACGTTTCAGACAGGTTCCCGGGACATGTAAAATGTCCGTCCTTGGTAAGAATGGATGTCGTTTTTGGATTCTAAGTACCGCATATACTGCACTATAATATGATATTCATATTATAAACTGACATCGATTTTGACCTATCTTTTACGGCCTACACGATATTTATTGATAATAATAACAATAATGGTAAGTCCTCTTTGGAACGGGGGCGGATATTTCACATGTTCCGTGCTATTAGGGTATGTGATACTGTAAGTCTTTAAACAACATAAGCTACCGGTAACAAATGGGTCTGCAATTATTGTAAACGTTAAGTTATCATATTTTTTGTACAACAGACACATAAATTAAGCTTTGCTGCAAAAAAAATAATTGCTTTTGCATTTTATTAGCAATTTTTAAGGATATCTCATATTACGATATAAGATTCCAGAATGTGCAAAGTCAACCTTTTTACATTAATTCCGGCAATCAGACCCAGTCAAAGAAAGTGGGTGAGGCCAGTCTCAATTTCTGGCAGATTAGTGGCGCCGAGATATTTTAATAATAAATACAGTGAGATATAGTAATACAAGCAAAAGTATAGTAATTTACAAAAAATACTCACTGGATACGAGGGAGTCAGGAGGATGTCGGAAACTAAAAATCCAGTCTTCTTCGACCTTCAGTATTCTTCCAGTTATTCGGGCGTAAAATTCATAATTTTCTCTTCCAAACAGATTTGAAACGCCAAAATTGTCTATCATGAACTTCATCACTCTCGTTGCAATCTGAAGCGCAATAGAATATACATTAGTCACTTGATTGAAATTTCGATCTAGCCCTCCTAATCTTAACGCTTTGTCGCAAATAAAGACCATTGTTTCAGATCTGGTACAATTTAGTAGCAATTAGTCAATTATAAAATTTAAATTTAAATTCTATGATGAAATATATAACGTTACTTTATTTATGAACCAAATATTATCAGTATTAATTAGTAATGAATACCAATATGAAGTACGAATATTAAATCGATCCAGATATTTTTCGTGAACTGTTTTACCGTCCTAAGCCAGTAAAGTGCACTTCCTCAAAGTCTGAGCATTCGCATTCCTTTTCGTACCATGCAGGCTGATTTCTCATCGTCATCTTGCACTGGGGCTCGACTCAGCCTATCCACGTGGGCCATCTTCTCTCCAGGACGATGAACAATTTTATAATTAAAATCGTTGAGCAAGTTGTCCGAACGCATGATTTGCGAATTCTTGGTAACTGCATTGCGTTTCAGAATGCAAGAAGGCTCTGCATTGATGAGTTTGATCTTGTTTATCGAAAACTATGATACTAGCGGTTGCAAGCATTTCTGGATCGCTGAAATCGATTAAGCAGCTTAGGGAAGATACGATGGCTGCAGCTGACGTTAATTTTTGCTTAGGATTATTTCCGTTGCAAACCCATTCTACTGATGAGGATGAGTTGCTATATCCTTGTTCATACTGACTCGCGTAGTCCCCAGTAGAATTATCGAAGTAGAGCAAGGTATGATGCTTCCTATTATATCGTAGACAATTCCCGGATGAAAAATTCTGAAAAGCTGACGACACTAGAAAGCCACTGCAATTATAAATGGGGGGAGATTCCTTACAATAAGGACATGAATTGTTTGTTGAAGCAAAAGATACTGCTTTCTTAGACAATTTTTGAAATTGAAATGCGAATTGGAAACCTTATTCTTAAACGTTTCAATATTTAGAGATTCCAACATCTTGCGTCTCTCACTGGGAAAATCCTCTGATTCATACATAGTTGGTAATCCTTCTTGAGAGACGACTTTCGACTCCCACTCTCTCTTTGTAAGATCATCAAGCTTAGACGATATTATATAAATCAAAATTGAATCCCAAGAATCCGTTTCTTGGCCGAGATTTGTTAGAGATCGGATATTCTTTTGGATGTTTTCCATTAATTCGCGCAAAGTGGAACCTGATTCTTTCTTGAGAGGCAGCATTTCGAAAATCGTCTGTAAATGATGTTGAATACGCATTCGCTTATCTTCAAACCTCTTTTTTAATAAATCCTATGCAATGACATAGTTATCGTCCAGCAAACCTAATAACGATGATTTTAAATAGAAGAACTTCTGAACTTTACTCGAAACTTAAGTTTTATCTGCCATTACCCTGAAAACGTCACAAAAAACTGACTATTTCCCAAAATTACCTTCGAATTTGGGAATATTTATATTTGGAAACTTTAAACTGACTGAAGGATTAATACGCAGGTTTTCCATATTTGGTATTGTGTTTGCATCCATGTTGTACATAGATTGTTTTATAATTGCATTATTCTCTGCATGTTCTCGCAAAAGACCTCGAGCAAGAGAAGTTAAATTATAGTAGCTATCCTCAAAGTCCTTTCTCGCTTTGGACTCTTCTTCGTTTTTGCTTAATTCCTCTATATCTGTTTGCACATCCTGGAATTCGTTCCAGCTGTCACTTACTTTTTTCTAGCCTCGCTTCTAAATTCATACAAAGTTCAAAACTATCTTCAAATTTCCTTCAGAAATCGCGAAACCCGTTTGAACGCGATTGCAATAATCCGCGATATGTGCTTACTTTTGCTAATTTTTCCTCAGCCATTTTGACACTCTAGTAAAATATTTGGAGCACATTCTAACCTTAACTATGAAGATATGGTTTAAAGGTACTTACAAATGTTTGACGATAAACGAAACAGTTTTCGAATCGAATTGAGAATATGTTACGCAAAACAGAAGAGGTGAAGTCAACGTTGATTGCTGTTTGTTGTTCGATAACAAATCGATTATAGCTTGACGACGTAATTGTCCTCTGGGAACAGCTGGAAAGTTAATACTGCTAGAACCTTCCTTATGTAGTTTGATTCGGTTGGTAAATTGGCACGGTTCATTCTTTACCATCACCCCTGAGATGGTTGAAGAATATATGGCCAATTTTTCTTATTTAATTAGAAAAGAGCACTATACTTGTATTTTGATATAGAATCACTAGGTTTTCTTTTAAAGATGCAGTTAATTCCCTCTTTTATAAATGATTTATTAAAACTCGTTAAAATAACTCGTTTTTATTGAAAAGAATAAAGGTATAAGAGTCGTCCTACCGTGTCACAGTGGGCTGGATCGGGAATTTACTATTCAAAATCACCTACAGCCTACAATTCTCAACTGATTTTCAATTTTTTTGCTTAGAAGTGATAAGAGATAGTTGCACAAGAGCGTCTATGAATTCGATTTTTCAATTTTTGTTATTTTCTAATAAATAAACAATGAGCGAAAATGAGACATTTTTTAATTATTATTTTTTATCTTCAAATCAATAACTTAATTAATCCCATTTTTCACAAAAATAAATGACGAAGTATTCAAAGAATATAAATGATTTACAGGATATTAATTCTAATTGTTATAAACAAATTATTTTAACAAAATGTCAACATATCGGAAATTTTGCTTCCAAGTATATTTTTAAGTTGAAATTGCTTGGTTTTATCAACAGGATCCCGTTCGATCATGAACATTTGTTGTATGGTATAATTTGTTTATTTTATCAACAAATTATGTAAACAAATGCATAGTTTAGGCGTTTTTTGGCAGAAAGTAATCGCTTTTCTTTCTTAGTACCTTTCAATTCTATGAGTGGTAATATTTAGTGATTAGGATTGGTCATTCGATATTATTTGTTTCTTCTAAATACAAATTTTATAAACAAAAGCATATTTTAGTCATTAATAGACAAAAAGTAATAGTTTTCCTTTCTAATCGTCTTCAAATTGCATAAGTGGTGATGTTTATTAACTAAAAATTGTCAATCGATATTATTTGTTTATGTTATAAACAAATGCATAGTTTGACCAATTATAGATAGAAACTAATCGTTTTTCTTTCTAATCGTCTTCAAATTACATAAGTGGTTATATTTAGCGACGAAGAATTGTCAATCAAAATTAGTTGTTTATGTTATAAACAAATGCATAGTTTGACCGTTTATAGATAGAAAGTGATCGTTTTTCTGTCTAATTGTCTTCAAATGACATAAGTGGTGATGTTTAGTGAAGAAGAATTGTCATTTGATATGATTTGTTTATTTTATGAACAAATGCATAGTTTGGCCATTTGTAGACAGAAGGTCATTTTTTTCTATTATTTCCTTCAAATGATATTACTGGAAATGTTTTGTGATGTTCTAAAAGAATTAGATTCCAAGTTGTACTTGTCAATCATTTCAATAATTTTAGGAT
>JAABKJ010007966.1:0-11564 GCA_011634705.1 Andricus grossulariae | reverse complement strand
TTTTCCAAAAAGTCAATTTTTAATTTTTGATGTATTTTTATAGCAAGAGTTTATAACAAATTTGTAGATCTTTTTTGTTTGAACAGTTTTTGTCTTTTCATGTTGTTTTCGTCTCTTGTGTCATTTTAAAAAAATTTAATTTTTTTATTTTTGTGCTTCTTTTTTACGATTGAAAGATATACTCGCCCTTTCTGAAAATTATAAATAACAAATTTGTACATCCATTTCGAGTGAACAAGTTTGCATATTATTTATTTCCTTTCCTTGTGTCGTCTTCCAAAACATTACATTTTTTTATTTCCAGTGTTATTTTTCACGAATAAGACAAAAAACTACGCGTCCTATCAAAAAGTGATTGATAATAAATTTGTAGACCTCCTTTAGTTGCACGATTTTTGTGTCTCCATCTTTTTTTGTATTTTGCATAGTTTGACCGCAAAATGGAATTTTTAATTTTGTATTATTTTTTGTGCGATCAAAATTCGAATTTTCGATTTTTTGGAAGAATTTAAAAAGTTGTTATGATAATCTTGTAGGGCTCTCAAAAAGAAACGTTTGTCTTCAACTGACTTTTTTTCATATAATGCGTTTTTCGGCTTATAATATTAATTTTCGTTTGTTTTTTGGGATTTTTAAAATGCTATAACTCTGATAATTTTCATTCTATAAACAAATTTCACGAAAATTAATTGTTTGTCTCTTGGAGTACTACTAACAACCGTACATAGAATTTTCAAATTTTTAAAAAAAGTAGTCTCAACAATTTTCAAAATATGCTCACTTCTTGAATTTTTATCCAAAATAGCTGGTTTACCTACCTGTTCTTTCTTTTCAGGCCTTCAAAAAGTGTGCCAAAGCACAATCTAATCTGATATATCTTTCGAAAGTTATCGTGCCTACACGATACTACAGACAGACAGACGGACAGACAGACAAACACCTTCGTAAAAACCGTTTTTTCTGACTCATGGGGTCTTGAAACGTCGATATTTGATTGAATCCGCGTAAGTCATTTTTCACATAAAACCAATACCTTTTCATTAAGATGAGAATGTAAAAACGTCTAGAAACTAAGGTAGTTGTAGAACAAAGGGAGTGCAGGCCAATCTATCTTTCCTCTAAAGTATATGTTCTAAAAAGACTCTCCATATAGGTTTTTCAAAAACAAATCATGGGAACCTTTGTGAATGACGTAACCAATATGTGTTTTTGGAATTCGTAATCAGCCTATATTTTGTTGAATAAATATCTTTTCATATCAAATATAAAAAAAAATACTTCTAATAAAGGTTCAAGGTTATTAAATTTCCAACAAAAAGTGCCCGATTTTAACTCACTTGTTGCCAAATTTGAAAGTATCTCCAGCAGCATTAGAAAACCGCGACACTGCACCAGTAGCTGAAACGTAAAAACTTTCGTATCTACCTTTTCCAATTCTTGCAGTTTATAGTATTTTCTTTTGGATAATTATATTAATATTTAATAAATTTCACGTAATTAAACGATCAAAAAAAGGAAGATTTTATTTATTTTTTAATATTCTAACATTTTTTATATTATTTTGACGTCCTTCAAACTACCAATTGCGAGCATTCGTTTTTCAAATCGAATGCATTTTGCAGCAAAATAGAAGATTAGTTTACAAATCATTAGTTTCTGCATCAATGAAGTGTCAAAAGTCCAGCTGTATTCTGCTGGCCATCGCGTCGATGTACGATTTCAGTTTGACCAGCATTATCCCAGTGATGACTTTGCTCTAAGACCCTTTTCTATGTTAAATTGCAAATTGAAACGACGTGCTCTAAAATATTTGGAAACATTGCCTAAAATTTCAACACGATATTCAAATTTTTCAAATTATAAAGCCAAAGAATATTAACCATGAAATTTTGTTTTATATTTCGTTTTCCCACGCCGATGCTGCTGTAAGTAATTTTGTAGTAAGTGAGTTCAAATAGAGCTCATTTTATTGGAAATGCAATCTTCTTCAACATTCATTTAAAGTATTTGTTTTATTTTTCATAGAAACATATTTATTTAACAAAATATAACTAATTTACTTTTTGAAACCGTACACAATTTGAGAGAACAATTTGTGAATAATTAGAATGAAATCACATTTATTTCAAAGTCAAACTACCGCAATTTTTTTACAATTAAACTTATGAATAATCATACGAAGGAGGATTTTATATGATTTTTAATCACAGGACCAAGTTTTTTTCGTATGTAGACAATAACAAATTATAAAAAGATTTCAAAGAAGATATATTAATGAAGAAAATAACTGTTAAAAACATATATTGAAATAGATTCATGAAGGCCACAATATTACCATGTTATCAAAGCTTCAATCTACTTCAATACATTTTAGGCATAACCGAAGATCATGTTTTTAGGTAAGAACCAGAGAACAGTGACTTTATCTTATTGTAGATTACAAAAATGTATTTGAAATTATCAACTCACAAAATCAGACATATCGCAATCCTATAATATCAGTTTGTCCTTTGGAACAATGAAATTATGTTTAGGGATGTAAAACAACATCACCATAAGAAACATTTCCACGCATTCTGAAGTCACCGAAAAGAGGCCGCATCTCGTTCCAATGATGCGGAAGAGAAGGAATCCGATTCCTTACACCCTTTCGGCGAGTTCGAAGGTATTATGAAAATGAGCCCACTCAACCATCAATACAAATATAATATAAAGAGATCTCTAACGATAAACGGTACTCTGAACAATGGCCAAGCGTCCTGACAAGATTCTCTGAGTCTGTTGACAACAGATTAAATACAAACTACACTCGCCACGGCGCGGCGCTTGCCGAAAGAAAAGTTTAGCATAACTCAAATACGTAGATACGTCAAATAATCGATAATGATACTTTTACTAGTTCAAACTCAAACCGAATAATATCTGCAGAGGCATTTTACTTGTTTAAAATCAAACACAATATTTATCGACGCAAAGTTGAGCCGAATCGGCATCCAGGACGAGAGTGAGGATTTTTACATAGAGGCGATGGACACGAACATCAACCTTCTGTTGGAGTTACGGGCGGCCACCAGAAAATGTCTTTAGACACATACTGAGGTTCAACCAATCATGAATATGCAAATATAATTCACGGAAATCCGTCACTAAACGTGGCGGCAAAACAGTAAGGGAGAACTCGTCAATTCTCAAAGTTTATTAATAATAATGAGGCCTTATTATAATAAATTCATCGACTTTAAATATTCAAAAACAATAGTGTTCAGTGATGGTCCTACCATCTACCGGTGATGGACTTTCAGAAGTATCGTGAACTCAGCCATCCCCGCCACATTGATGATTGGTGAATTTAGGCCCCCTGCTCTAAATGCTGATTAGTGGAATCCTAGTTCCAGCGCTGTCTTGTCTGCGCCATCCCTGTCAAGCTTGGAATAAAAGTGTGCACCGTATGTGAATAGAGAGAGAGCAACTCACGTGTCTGATCCTTTCTCATCTGCTGTTACATATCTTCCTTCTTGATAGCTCGTGATTTTGCTTCGATTACATTAAAACAAATGGATGGAATCGCAATATAAATAAAGGTATATTTTCATGCCTGGAGTGTCCCTTTGTAGTGAATAACCCTCGCTCTGGATTTATTTTTTGCGACTAATTTGTTTAAATTCATAATAAGCTCTATAATTCTTAATTCAGCATTATTATGATTCCGCTTCCACCAGATCAGGTTGAGTCAATGATTTCGAAACTTTTAATGCAAACATCGTAGAATCTTTATTTATTGATAAGTTCAAGTAAAACTCGCGGCTAAGACTTCCTTGACCGTCGAACTAATTGTCTCTATTTTTTACTGAGTAAATAATGTTGTTACTTGGCGCGAATCAGACAAATTCTAACGTATATTGAACGCGTGAACATACCGCTCGCCTCGTGTGCTAGAACACGAAAAGGTGCCTGCAAAAAAAAAATAGAACGCACACAAAAAAAATAAGTTGATAATATGAGTTAGAAAGAGAGTCTTAGCGGTTCGCCATAAAAAACAATTCAACAAAGAAATCCTAACAACAACAAACAAAGTTAATTCTTGTAGCATTAGCACCTAGAACTCTTAACAGCAGAATTTTGTTCATAAAGCTCTTTTGCTTCATTCGACTTATGTGGTAAAAGGCATAGCTTGGTGTTCGACGATCATATTCAGAATTCGAAGTTTCAACTTTTACCGTACGAATCAAACCATCTTTACTGTGGTAACACTTAATGACACCACCGAGAAGCCAATTAGTAGGAGGGAGATTATCCTGTCGCTATAGAACCACGTCTTCTACATTTATGTTAGACTTTTCGTTGAACCATTTATGTCTTTTCTGTAATAAATGAAGATAATCAATAGTCCATCTCGGCCAAAAAGTCTGTGAAACGCGTTGTATGAATTCCCAGCGTGACAGTATATTTTCAGGCGTAAACTCTAGCGAAGGCTCTGGCACACTTGTAAGCGGAGCTCCTATTAAAAAATGTCCAGGAGTCAAATAGGAAAAATCTTCTGCATCAGCTCAAAGGGGAGCTATTGGTCGCGAATCAAGTGAAGCTTCGACTCGTGGCAGTAGAGTTCGAAACTTCTCATGAATAAATTTATGCAGACCTACTCTCCTATGCAAATGATGTTTGACACTCTTCTCTCCAGCCTTCCATAGACCTCCGAAATGAGGTGCATAGGGTGGAATGAAATCCCACGAATAGGAGCTACTTTGGATTTTGATAGCAATAAAGTGACCTGAGCATGATTAGACTCATCAAGAATACGTAAATATACATTGGCTGCGTAAGCTTTGGTAGACGCATCTGCAAACCCGTGTAATTCTCATATTGAATTAGATTTAAATTGTCCTGTCCAGTGCGGAATCTTTAAATATTCTAAGTTGACAGGAGCATGATGATATTCAAGCCACTGAAACAAAAGATCATGTGGTAACTTTTCATCACAATTGAGCTTGCGCAGCCATAATTCTTGCATCAACAACTTTGCTACAACTATCACAGGAGCTAACCAACCGAGAGGATCATATAATTTAACGATAACCGAGAGAAGTATTCTCTTAGTAGGAAATTCAATAGGCTCAGAATTATCCTTGATTTGGAGAGCATCATACAACGGATCCCAATATAATCCGAGAACTTTTAACTGCACGTGCTCAGCCAGTGGAGAATCCAAGGCACGTTCGTATTGGCCAGAATGGCATTCATTCAGTAATTCGCTATCATTAGCTGCCCACTATCTTGAATAAAAACTTCCACTTTCCATCATTTGAACAACTTGTGATCGAATTTGTTCAGCTTCCGCGATGGTATCAGCACCAAACAAAACATCGTCAACGCAAACATTATTATCAAGAACATCCTGTGCGAGTGGAAAGTTTGGACCTTCATCTTGCGCTAATTGTTTAATTACCCTGTTAGCAAGATAAGGAGCACATGCTGTACCGTACGTGACCGTGGCCAATTGATAAGCTACAATTTTCTTATCAGGAGACTGCCATAAGATTCGTTGATAGTCTCGATTTTTGACGTCAACGAGAATGTGTCGGAACATCTTCTCCACATCCACTAGATATACGTAGGGATGCTATCGCCACCGCATGATAATAGAAATTAGATCTGTTAAGTTTATTGGACCAATATGTAGATGTGAATTTAACGATGTGTTGTTAGAAGTAGGGCTAGAAGTGTTAAAAACAATACGTAAACGAGTTGTAATGCTGGTCGTTCGAATAATGGGAATGTGAGGTAAATACACCGTTTGTAGAGGATCTTTAAGATTTTCCGTTTGAATGATTTTCATGTGATCTAATTGTTCGTACTTGGACATAAAGTCACAATATTGCTCTAATAGTTGAGTTTTTCCCGATAAGCGACCTAATGTTCTTGTGAGCACGATTCTGGCTCTTTCGGAAGAGTGGCCGATAATAATCGGCGGCTCATTTTTGAATGGTAGGCGGACTATGTAACGCCCGGAATCTGAACGCTTATGGGTAGAAATAAATTGCTGTTCACAGCTGAGTTCTTCTTCATTTAAAGGTATTTTAATTGAAAGTTCTTCCAAAATCCAAAAACGAGCTAAATCCTCATGAAGTACCTCAGATGTCACGTCATGATGAACTGAGAAAGAAGAAACTACAAGTGACAGTTGATTTGAGACTGGACCAGAGATAATCCAGCCAAAAATAGTTGCTTGCGCGGTCATGGTCCCTAAAATCCCTTGTTTTAATCCTGGTAATAAACAGGATCCAAATTTGTCTGCACCTAAAATGAAATCGATATTCGAAGTGCAGAATGGGTCTGGATCAGCCAACAAACATTCTTTTATTTGTGTTTCTATCCCCCCGCCTGATCTTACAGGTGGATGGTAAGATGTGAGTTTTAATAATACTAATGATTGCATGTGCAAAAGTTTACAACCCTTTTCTTTCGGAAGAAAAGGAAAATAAGCTGATTTTCTAGCTGATCCGATTTCTGAACCATCAACTCCATAAACAAGAGCATTAATATTAACATTTTTCGGACACAAGATTTTTACCGCTCTTTCTGATGCGAAACAACACACAGATCCCTGATCCAAAAGTACTCTAAATTTATAGACTCGACCATTATCAGCTCGAACGTCTGGCAGAGCCGTTTGGAAAATTATTTAAAAAATGTACAGATGGGATTTCATTATTTATAGA
Organism: Andricus grossulariae; assembly: GCA_011634705.1. Classification (NCBI taxonomy): domain Eukaryota; kingdom Metazoa; phylum Arthropoda; class Insecta; order Hymenoptera; family Cynipidae; genus Andricus; species Andricus grossulariae. The sequence goes on along the minus strand of JAABKJ010007966.1, from coordinate 4,848 downwards.
GACATGATTCGTTTTTAACGCTGCAATCTCATTCTTACCTAAGCTACTTGAAGATTGAACAATATTATCTGTGTAATTTACAACAGCTGTATGCGCACTAGTCGACGCCGTAGTTTTGACAGAACTCTCTGGACTAATTTCATTCTGCGCTTCATAATGTAGTAACGTGTTGTGTTTTCGTTGACATTTGGCATAATTTCGTTTGCTAAGACAAAAATATGCTTGGAGTGTAAGAGATTCGAAAGAACTAGACTTTTCTTCACCTTTCCTATGAAAAGGTGCAAGTGAGTGATTATTAATTGTTTACACAATTGCAAAAAATGTTAAACAAAAAAAAATTACTCTTCACATTCGTGGATTGTGTTATTAATTGCAGCAAAAAATAACTTCTCACGATTTATATAGGGAAGTGAATTGTTCAAACAAATGAAAATTGTAAAAAAAAGTACTAAACATCCTTAAGAAAAACAACATTACTCTCAGAATTCGTTAATTGTGTCAATAATTCCAGAAAATAACTTTTCACTTTTTGAAGGGAAATCAATTGTTTAAAAAAATATGAATCGTTTCAATAATTAGCAAATACAATTGAAAAAGATGTGACGATCAACATTTGTTAATTGTGACTCGAATTGCGACATGACCTTCCGAAAATAATAACTTATAACGATTTTATAACCGAAAAAATGTGTAAACAAATGAACATTGTTTAAATAATGACGACTTGTGTTTAATAAAAAGCACTATTATTGACATTCATAAACTTTATATATTTTATCACGAAAGATAATAAGTTTTCACGACTTTGGGGGGGAGGGGAGGGGAATCGTTTTATCACATAATAATTCCTTAAATGATTCAATGTTTCTAATCCATGATTTCATCATTTCAGTTTTTCTAACTGGCCGTTATCACCTAGCAATGAAATGTTCTTTATCGTCATGGATATCAGAATGGGCAATCGGTTTCTGAATTATGAAGCCACGTGGTTGAATATTTTGGTCTACTTTTTTGCATACGTCATTTACATAATCATATCTCAAAGCCCACAGAGCCGGTTTTTCGATGAAATGTTCATACTTTGTTTAATAATCAAAAGGGGACGAACAGTAGCAGTAACGCGCTGTGTCAGCTGTCTATGTATTGCTTAATATCTTAAACCAAGAAAAGTACTTTTACCATTCGTTAAGTGTGTCATCAATTGCAGAAAATAATATTTTTTCACAATTTACCTCGGAAAAAATTGTTTAATCAAATAACAGTTCTTTTAAAAAGTACTAAATATCCTGAAGAAAATATAGTACTCTCTAAATATCATGTGGAAAGAATCCCAAAAAATACCGTCTTTAGCGTGAATTTGGTAGAAAACTGCAGTGTAAATGCACAGAAGTTGTGTATTACCTCCAGATTTACATTATTACTGCAAATACTAACCGATTTTCATTAATCTATTTTCCCCTTTCTTGTAATTATATAAATAAATGGACTATGCTAATTAAAATTAAATTAATCCATGATTTCATAATGTCAGTTTTTCTAACCGGCCGTAATCTCATAATAATGCAAGGGTTCATTCGTTCCGGGTAATCCGACTCATTCCGGAGTGTCTGCCGACTGGAGTTTGACAAGGGGCAACAGGCACGCTGCGAAAATGCATGGGCAACAACAAGGGTCAACACTGAGGTTCACTGCTAACGATCTCACGTTTTTTGATTATTAAACAAAGTATAATCACTTAATCGAAAAACCGGCTCTGCTTGCTCCGAGATATGATTATGTAGATGTCGTATGCAAAAAATTAAGACAAAAATATTCAACCGTGCTGCCTCGAAATACGGAACCGATTACATATTCTGATAAAGGGACTTAAGGGGAAATGGTAGGTTTGGCTGAGGGCATAAATGACTGCATCGACATCTATAGAAAATATAAGTAGAAACTCATGCCCGCAAATCGGTACTATTCTGTTGGTAAAATTTTTGACTTATTAGAGAGAGAAACTTAGAAACGAGAGAGGCAGCCTTCTCCTTTTGTATCTTCAACCATTTTTATTGCACCCTCGTGTCTGGTTCTGGTTCCCGTTACTTGGCTTACCCGTCCAGATTCAGAAAAATATAGAAAATTGACCATTATTTCGTCTCTACAATCCACGGGAGAAATAACGTATTGCTATCCCAAAAAACAAAGAAGTCAAATTCATAAAATTGCATATATAAATAATTACTAAATAATTCTCGTAAGTATAAAAGATACTTTCATGATCTCAGACATAAGTAACATATTGAACGTAAGAAAAGTACTTCTAAACCTACCCGTAAAATATTATGCTTGTTTCAGAAAAACTTTCTAATGGATGTGTAGACTACAGACTAACAAGTAGAAAAAGGTATGTGTCTTCCGGTAGGAGAAATATGGAGAGTCGACCGAAAAAACCATATTCTAATATTAAGAGTGTCATATTCTTAGTAATATTCTTAACGAAGTAAGCGAAATTCTGACTTTAAGAGTATCGTACCAAAGGGAGAAATAAGAAACGTGCAAAGGAATATGCGACTTGCTGTGTTGAATCATTTCATTTAATGTTTCGTGCCACGTGCTTTTCAATTAGTTTCCATTTTCGATTGTTTTGAAGAAAAGTGGTGAGTATAACATACAAATAATGAGGGGTCATTCACAAAATACGTGATACGTTCAGGAGTGGGTGGGGGTCTATCAAAGTATCATTCATTATGTTAAGAACAATGGAAAAAGCATCACACAAGGGGGGGGGGGTTTAAAAGTTCGTGAAAAATGTATCACGTATTTTCTGAATGGCCTCTTAAATATTTCATCAAAATGTTGTTAGTATAGTCTTATACTTAGTGGGAAATTCTTAAAATTATACAAGAGTATATATTCTTTAGGTAAGTGGGTCTCCATCGTACATTAAGCATATATTCTTGGCGCTCATTTAGGTTGCAAATATTCTTAAACTTAGGGGGAAATTATTAAAATTAGAATATCGTTTTTTCGGTGGATTCCGCTACATTTCGAAACAATTCTTCGCAAAAACTAACTTTTTGTTCATATTTCTTAAAATTGCATTTTCGTTTTTGACAGGACAAATTTATTTCTATAAAAAATAAAACAGCATAAATAAATAAAAAAAATGATGTTTGTGCATTTTATCATGTATATTATTACGAATATCAAAATGGAAATTTACACACTTATTTAGAACATTGAGGGCTTCTTCTAAAGATTATTTTTCTAGTTAAATAATATGGGAATCAATGTTATTATCCTAAGTTTCAATGAAAATTGATACTGTGTTTGTATTTTTGTAGTGAGAAAATCGCAAAATATTCCCTCTGCACAATACGCTGAATACGCATGAGAAATGAAACTGGGCATACAAATTTCTGTGTTGAATACGAATCAGTTCTCCGTTTTTCCCCATGCATCAGCTTTTTCAAATTTTTTGGAACAAAGCTCTTCCAGAAAAATTATAAATCGTGCTCTAAGTGAGTGTAGAAAAATTTTTTAAACAAAAACGGTGACATGATTTATATGCGATTTGTAATGCAAAATCCAAAAACTGCCTTATTTTTGCGATAACTCAATCGGTTTACGCGAAAATCACGTGATGGGGAAACCATCACTTTCATAAATTCTCTTTAGTTTTCTGAAATATACACGGAGAAAAATAGCTGGAGAAACTTTACCAAACTCAGTTGGGTTGGGGGCGGGGACGAATGAATAATGTTGTAGATGCCCCAAAATTATTGTCACACCCTACGAGTGCCGTGACTTGAACTTACTTATTTAATTCACATTTAAGGAATATTTCAATTATGAGAATAAATAGAGTGATAATGATTATAATTAAGTATCATAAGAAAAACATTCCTAAAAAGTTTAATTTTATAAGATGTATATTTTTTGGACCATGTATTTTGTAATTGCCAATTTAGGTCCCAGTAATTTTCCACATTTTCTTTAAATAATAACTAGTTTCTAAGATTATCTCAGTAAAGTTTTGTAATTATATCAAAGCACAATTTAATAAGGTTTCAAAATTGTTGATGAACTCGTTTAGACACTATACATAAAATGTACGCAAAATGTTTTTTTATGCACCTATCCCAAACTACAAATTTAAAATGAAAAATTGTCAAGTAATATTTACACAATTTTAAAAAAATTTCAAATTCACAGAAGTGCTTATATTTAGTCGAAAAAGATAAAAATCAATAGTAGAGTTCTATATTTTAGAGTTAAGGATTTTCAAAATTCGTTAGTTTATGGGTTGACCCTTTTCCTTTCACGCCTGTTAGAGTGGTATACCCTTCCCAAATTTGTTTAGTAAGTTTCCAGCAAAGGCTTAGAATTCGTGTGTTTGGGGTAAGTGGACAGAACTTTTTTGGCAGATAGTACAACTGTATCCGAACGAGTGAAATCGCTCTGACGTAATATGGCATGGAGATGTGTAGTCTGTTTGTCTGGTCGGAGAAATTTAACGTGCTCTTGCCATAGTGCTTTTAGTTTTTCATTTTCTTTTGGCACGTACTACGTGAGAGTCTCAGGAATTTTTAGCAGGTGAAGAAAGCAAGAGCAAAAGTGGATCTCCGTGTAGCCCTGATTACTAATCGATTGTTTGTTCGGAAGGGTAGCATTAGTCCGTGCAATTTCAACTGGTGGAGTTTTCATAATGCTCGATCTACGCAGTTCACAATTTGACCATCGTTTCAATTTCCTATTCCAATCGCTTCAGGGGGTGTCAAGCACGAGATGATATGTGTGTAGAAATGGCAGCAGAACACTCCATAAGCCAAGATTAGTATATATATATATATATATATATATATA
>JAABKJ010007965.1:0-11564 GCA_011634705.1 Andricus grossulariae | reverse complement strand
TATTTGATTGGAATACAAAGATTAATTTAAATATTTTAGTCTATTATAAAAGAAACTTTTCGTTTGGAAGAATAGATCTTGCTGTTGAAAAGTTACAAAAATATATAATAATTGACAGATAGAATTTATGAAATCTTTTGTTGTTTATAGAACATAAAAAGAGATTTAAAGGCACTTTTCAATAACTGTTTCATTTCTTTTATAGAGTGCAATAAACAGACTTTAATGTTTTAAATAACACTTCTTGACATGAGAGTAGAGTACGCCAAGTCCACTTAATGAAATTTTTGAGTAAATAGTATTTTCATATTCAATTATTCATGGTTATTATGAATAAAAATTTACTTGACAAAAAGTTCAATTTAAAAGTTTATGAGAAAAGTTTTATGGGAAAAGGGATTGAAAAAGATAACAGGATTTCGGATTACCTAAACATATATAGATATATAGATATATAGATAGAAACACTAGGATTCAAACGGATGGTGGTGAGTTTGGATTGAAGCAAATATATAAAAGGATCGAGGGAATAGTTGGATAAGAGAAAAGGATAAATGTTGGTAAGTGGTGGACAGGCATGAATAGAAAGATTTGGATTCGAAATGATAGTAGTGATTGTAGATTGAAGCAAAGATAGAAAAGGATCGAAGGGATAAACGCAGGCTAAAACTGAATACATTGTTCCTTGCCATTTCAATCTTCAAGATAAAAAATGAATAAAATGGATGGAAACTCTCTCCATTTGTTTCTAGCAGGGATGAGAAGTAAAGACTTAGCAAGAATTTACTTAATCGTAAGTAGATGTACCGCAATTCTCGTTTAAATAATGAGCATTATATATCTTTTCTACAATTTTATAACTATCAGAAACGTAATGGTCAGGACCGAAATTCACAAATATACTAGTGAGGCTTGAAGCTAGCTTTTTTAATTGAATTGATCGAATCGCTTTGTTATGTGCACTACTGCATAAACGCTTGGCCTAATTTCTATTGAAAAATTTTAAACAGCAGAGGCTCTCCAAAAATAAATTGTACTTCCATAAAAAGTAATTCAACATGGTACCCTAAACTCCTAAGAAAATTCCCGTTAATGTGCCACCAAATTTATTTATATATTTTTTCGAACTCAAAAGTTGAAGGTTCTAAAGATTTGCGCATATGGGAACTGGATCGTACTTGCAATTATACAAATATTCAAGTTAACCTATCCAATATATTCCGAGATAATTCAAAAAACTTCTATTACCTAAAAGTTTCCAACATTGCGACCACATCCATAAATAAAAGGGCAGCCTTAAAAACTTTAAAAACCTGTATTTATCCTTGAATTTGATTTTAACATTGAAAACTTGAAATTTTCCTTTAATTTTTCATGAGAACCTTGAATATATGTATTATTTGCTTATAAAACATTTATTTGATTGGAATACAAAGATTAATTTAAATATTTTAGTCTATTATAAAAGAAACTTTTCGTTTGGAAGAATAGATAACTTTGAAACTTATTTTCTCAGTTTGACAAAAAAGGCTACCTGGCCAAACTTGATCTCATGACCTGGAAAAGACCTTGAAGTCTGTACCTAAGAATCGCTAAGACACCCTGGTATGTCGATGAGGATCTTTAACATAATGTTTATAAAGGAACCCTCAACGTCTGTGACAAAATGAAGTCAACTATACCATTTTTTAACTCAAATCCTCATTAACTGGACTATTAGCAAAAAGAATGAATTGCGACGAATTGAAAAAAATAGTGAAAATACACTAAGACCCCCCGTGAATCTCGCTTTAAGCAATACACGAATTAGAGCCGTGTGTCAACTCATGTACATTCATAAGTAATTAAATCTTCAAATCGAAGTTTAATGTGCGCGAATTCGTTTTAATGCGTCAGCACGAATTACTTTTAGTGTCTCAATTCGTTTTAATTCGTAAGATTTTCTAGTTAAGGTGGAAGCCTCGTTTAGAGGGTAAAAAAATGTATTTTTTTTTGCGGATAATCTCAATCTCAATAGTAGGCATATCCAAAAATATTTTTCTGAAGTTTCAGAATAAAATTCGAAATTCTTCCTCAGCTACAGCCTCTGGCGCACCGAGCGTACATGAGGCAGGTGAGCACGCTCGGGACGACGCGGCGTGCTCTGGTCCGCTTGGACCTTAGATTAAATAATATATGTCGTATCAGTGCTATACAGTTTTTTTTTATTTTTTCGAAAAGCATTTTCTCTATGTGTAGGTGCAGAATAACCTGCACAATTGGTAAGTTTGAAAAAATACTCCTTCTCAAAAAAACTTTAAAGGCGATTTTCTCGAAACGGTATTTTTTGACACTGCGGCAACAATAACAAGAATTTTTATCAACGGATCTCAACAAATCAGGACTTTATTTTAAGCTGATCAGTGTGGCTTTTAGCTGAAATAACAACATTACATGACAAGTAATATTGAAAACTTTTTTCTTGCACATTAACTTTGGATTTTTTATGGAAAAACGAAAAACTTTTTCTTCATGCTGCCAAATTTTGCAATTTTCAACATTCTTATATTATTCTTAGTTCAAATAGAAGGTATTTTAATGTAGTTCCTAACTTTTTTGTCCACATGTTTCAGATCAAAAGAGTGACCGCTATTATGCACGCAGTGGAGGCCCTCTGGCAGGCGAGGTGCTGTAAACGACAACGCTTTTGTGTTGTAAAACATGATTATTTGACAATAAAAATTTTCTATTACGTTAGCTAATAACTCTTATAATATACCTAAAAGGTTACTTAATCAATTTATATGATATACTCATACATACAAAAATGTCTGAATATCGTAAATCTTGCGGTCCTAAACGAGGCTCCCCCTTAACCTCCCCTGATGAAAATAATCACATGGGAAGCCATATGGAAAGCAAATTGGATTTCTATTTAAAATCATATGGGGAAATTAGGTCACTAAATGGGACGGAATCTTATGCGGGAATCTATATCGGATCCTTCATCGATGTATGTGTGCGTGGAATCCAAAAGCATTGATGGCATGACCGTCTCCCTGTTTCTGATGCGGCGATAAGTGGAAGAATGCTCTTATCTCGAGATTTTTCTTGTGAAAATAATTGTGACGTATGTCTGCAATTCGTTTTGTTTTAGATGACCAGATAATACCTCATATTCATGCTACTTTACGTTTTGACGAAGATGTCGGAGACGAGTGGTTTACAGTATTTTTGATATACAATCTCACAAAGGCTTTTGATGGATTGATCGCGCGAATCTCTGATTCGGACGGTGAATTTTTATTGATCGAGGCAGCAAATTCTCTGCCATCATGGGCAAATCCTGAAACTTGTCAAATGCGAGTGTTTGTTTTAAACGAGTCGATCCATATAATTCCTGATAAACACAAACCTCTGATCGACATTCTGAATATTTTATGCCATAGGCCTAATGCATACAAACTTTCCGAGGAAGTGCAATCAATAATTCGAACCAGAATTAGTGTCTATCCAAAGGAGATAAAAGAGCGCATACATAAGGCTAAGGCATATTTACCTGAGAAAGCAGCTGCTATGTTTCAAGAGGAGACTGGTTTAATAGCACCAGCGATTAGAATGCTTTTTCATTCTGATCCTTTTGAGCGCAAGGTAAATATAACTCAATTATACGATTCGCAATTTCTTTTACACTTTAAAGAGTTTCATCGTGCAAATGAAGCGCAAACGCGTGCAACAAATAAATTGAAAGATTCGAACTTTGGTGGGATGATTCGGGACGTTGGTGGGATGATTCGGAACTTTGGTTTGCCTCTAATATGGTAACCGAAAATATGCAAACGAAAATACTGGATGTACAAATAGTGAAAACGATGATAAAAAGTTTTTAGTGTTAAAAACATTTGGGCATGAGTACATTCCTGCAAGAAAAAGTGGGAAAAATGAGTTATTTGGAAATTTTTCCTTTCTAATCCATCCGAAGTACCAAGTGCCTCTAAAAAAATTATAGTTCATACGATTTTCTACAAAACATGAACATGAATGAATGTTCTGTCTCTACATTTTTCGGATTTATAGCCTGCGAAAGTCGTTTTTTAGTGAATAATTTGTTTTTAATTTAACAATTGTAGGTTTTGACAATAACTTCTCTCATATACGAGGCTGGCAAAAGTCGACAATAAATAAATGAAAGTAGAATTATTTTTCTATTAAATCTAAAAAAGAATCAATGCTCTAGCTCTAATAGGACAGAAGTTATGGCCCTCTGAAAATGACCCTTTTTTATTAAATATTGGTAAACATAATTTTTTTAAAGTTAGATGACAGAGAAAAATGCTCTTATAATGTTTTCTATCTTATATCTGAAGGAAATTATAACCCAACTAACTTAATTGTGAACTAAAAGCATTTAATTAATGAGGTTATGAAAATAAGATTAATTTTTTTAATGAGTGAAGGAATACATTAATTATAAGAAGGGACGCCTAACGCTAGAATTAAAAGAGAATTTGTTTTTAAAATAGGATGAAAAAATGTGCTGATTACAAAAGTTAACAACATAACCTATATTTTTACTTACTTTATAGTTACGGAATTAAAGTTGTGAAGATAAGAAGGTTGAAAAATTACAAAGTCAATTTTTATTAAATCATTATTATTGTTAAGCTGTTAGTTTTTTACTCCACTCATGCACATGCTTATGCATTTTTGTTAAGGCTGTTAGAGCGGTGTCCAAAAAAATGACGAAATCTGTGAAGCACCCAAACTTTACTGCCAAGATTCGATAAATCGGGATTAAGGTTTTAAAAGCGGACTTTGAAAATTGTCTAGGCACCGGAAGGGGTTTCGCCATGTCAGCACATTGGGTAAGTCTGGTTTTTCGAAAAAAATACGGAATCTGCTAAAAATTGAGAGTGAAAAACATTAGCAACGACACTTTACACTTCACGTGTAAAGGAAGTCGACTGACGCATGAGGATAGCTGATAGCGCTGATAGCTTGACCATACTGGATCGTACTACGAAAATGCACCGTCGGAAAAAGTCGCATCTGAATTCTGCTCCACCACCTGTCTTGGCGGGAATTTCAAATTTGAATCAAAAATGCAATTTGTGATTTTCTTTTTTTTGTTTATTTATTGAAAAGTCCGAATGATTGGCGAATGCAATAATATCACTGCAATTTAGATAAATAATTATCTTAGAATAATAAACGTGTTCTCGGAAGAGGAAAAGTGTACAAGCGATAAAAGTATGCCACTGTGAACTCGCTGATAACAGTCGTTAATAATTTTGCAATTTTCCTTAAAATTATTTATTGAATTATTTACAAATTTTGTCATGACAAATATTATAATTTTAGAACTCATATAAAATTATAGACTTGTCGTTGTCCATATTTGTTGTGTTTGAACGTACAGGAAAAACATGAAAATGGCGCATTACGTAGAATCGTATAAATAAGGTAAGTATTGTACACCCTATTCTCTCTTTATAGAAGAATAATATTACTCGCATTCACAGAATCTAAAACGACCTCAGAAAGGCACACGCAGACACATCACATACTCAGAAACCTAACAAAGGTTTGCTATTACTTGGTATTACTTACTATTACTTAGTAACAATTTTTTGCAAGAAAAATTGGTAACAAATAAGCAAATATCCATATTACCGGCGCTTATTTTTTACAAACTATTGTCCACATACAATGAGATATCGAGTTTAAAGTTTTGAGAAGGAAATAGTAGGTACTCAATAATTTTATCTGGACCAACGTGTTTGTATTTACAAAACAAAAATTACTTTTCATGGAATGGAAGCTTCTAATGTGTCCCCTAAGGGTTTACATTTTTCTTGTATCTCTTCCCTATTCCTTTATAGTCCAACTAACCCTGGAGGGATAACAATCTCACATATGGCACCCTTTTCTCCAGGCCTTATGAAGCCCGGAAGTATGCCTTTATCAGGTGAGCCAAGGTCTCCTCATGCGACACTGAGTATCCTCCGTCGGACAATTTTAGAGTGCCGAGAATAGCATCCAGGTTTCGAGGGAGCAGCTTGTCCAGTCTAGCCAACTCTGCTCCTTTCTCGATGTCTGTGCAAAAGTTGGTCCAGCTTTCTTGCTTCGCCTTACGTATTGCACTCCTATCCATCCCTAATGGTCGTAAATGAGGTCTATAGTTCATCTGTTTTGCTAGTGCTGTCACGTCTGAACCTCTCTCTGGGTTCCCTGCGAGGCTCTTAAAGTTTTCCGTTCCATCAGTGTGTCTCCCCAGCATTTGGAACTCTTGTGGGTCGACAGTTACTTTCAGAAGTAGATTTGATGGCCTCCGTGAAAATCTTGGCTGCCATCTCCAGGGTGTCCACGTCGCTAATTGACCAGGGCATCTCCGAGAGTACACTCCTTAGTTCCGTGGCCATCATCATAAGGTGTTCCAAACATAGCTCTAGCAGTGGGACAACGTTGACTCCCTTCGCCAGGTTCCTGGATTAGTGAGATTCCTGTGTGCCTCGCAACCATGCACCTCTGGGGTAATGGTTAGGCCGGGAGCAGTCATTTAATTCTACCCCCGTCCTTCCTCTGTCCCGAAAGGCTCCTCCTGTCCCTAGCCGGCTACCCTAAAGTTGACCTGTCCAAGGTGGTAGAAGGGCCTGTCGTTGAGTACCGCAAGATCCCTCGTCTAGGACTCAGGAATTTGCACAACTAGCAGTTGCCTGGAACCTCCCGCTGTTTCTTCTCCCTGAGGCCGATCGTGCATGACGATTCGCCAAAACATTGTCCTTAGTGAGGGGTTGAATATCTCCAACCGCCGAAGGACCACAGACGGGTCTTCCAGCTTACGTGGGAACCACGCCGTAGCCCTCACCATCTTTTTGAGCAATTCAACCTCACCTACTTCGAGGTCCGCACCTTCCCAGGTCCTTGTCTCGGCCACTGTATTATGTAGCCAAGCTTTAGCCGCTGGGTCGACTGCTACAAATACGAAGATCCCTCCCCTACAGAACGAGGTCTCAAATTTTGGTCATTGATCTGGGGACACTGTTTCGAGCGCCCTCCAGGTGGCCTCCTTGAGGAACTCAAACTACTTCGCAGTGAGCAGCGAGTCCGGGTAGCTCGTATCTGTCACCACCACCGTCAGGGTGTTAGTCCTCTGGGCAACTATCAGTCCAGTCCCCGAAAACTCTCTGTTCGCCGGCTGCTGGGCTATCTTTTGCCTCTCCATAGGCTTATCCCCTCCCCTCCCGCCGTGGGGTGTCCTCTGAGCCCCTCGCTCTCTTCTGGGTCTCAGTGCTGGTTGTCGGCGTTGTGGTTGTCAATCTTCCAGCCCCACAACCGCTCAACTAGCCTGCTGCGATTTCCTTCTCAGTCTCCTTTGCAGGGAAGCGTCACGGCTTTTCTTCTTTTTGGGGGACTCATTGGCTACTCCTGTCTCCATAGCCTCATTCAGAGGAACCGTTAATCCCTCAGCTCCCGGAGGAGCTAGGGGCACAGCCGCCGCCTAAATTGGGCTTGCCGGACCCAGGGATCCAGCCCGTCCCAGGATCCAGATTGCCCGTGTTAGCTATGCTCTTTCACCCTTCTACCATGCTACAATCATACATACCAGGAGAGCCCGTGTACAGGGATCCTTTCATCTCACCCAGGAGAGCCCTTTTTAGGGATACTTACATCCATATCCATACACATGCAGCCCGAGGTCTGTTTGACGCCCCCTGTCCCACACGCTTAAGCCTCCGCACCAACTACAAGGTGTTACAGCCCCTAGGGGAGGTTTTCTATCATACTAAAAATCAAAATAATATTCCTGATGGTGACATTTCAAATAAAAAAATAAATAAAAAAAACATTTGTGCTAAAAACATTTTAAAACCTACAAAAACATATATTTTAACCATGTTCTTGGTAATTGAATTTTATGCACAGAATGACTTAAATTTCAATTAATTTGTACATAATAAATGTTTGCGAATGAGGGTTGTTGATTTTAAAATGTCTTCAAAGGTTTCCAGATTTCGAAATTTTCAATGAGGAATGCGAATAATATTTTTGATCTATAAAGCGAGAATAGGGTGTACAATAGGGTGGTCCGAAAATGCGTTGGAAATTCTTTGTTTCGAATTTTTATGCATATAGCCCGGAAATATCTTCGAATCCACAAAAAAATAAATTCCATTTTTCTTGTTTTGAAAAAAATGATATTTAGAGGTGGCGCAATCCCTGTGAAGTTGAACACGTATTTCCCATAAGAAAAAGGACGTTTTTGTAAATTTTATTCAGAATCGTCAATATTAGCTACATCGAGTTGAAATTCAACAGTTCTTTCACAATTAGCCATTGAATACGAATAAAATATTACTTTTTGAATATCATTGCCATAAGTCTGTTTTACAGGGTCCGGAAAAAACCCCATAAGTGAAAAAATGGGTTTTGCGAGTTTTTTGGCGCTAATTATGATTTTTACATTCTCATCATAATGAGAAGGCATTGTTTTCCGGGTGTTTTAAATGCAAATTTTTTTATACATAGAATACTACTTTATACTAATAATAAGATGTGTAAATAAATTGTTTTAACAATTTATTATTGTTTTTAGCAATTGTCTGTTAGAATAGAGATAGAAAGTAGCGATTTTAATAATACTCTCTTTGAATAATGGTAGAAAGTTGCTTTTTCTCTGAAACTTTCAACTATTTGTATATTTTTCACCTGTATTGATGTAATAATTAATTCAATTTACCACAAATAATTGTTTGAACAACTTATTGTTGTTCATAACTATCTTCTCTTAGATAAGTGCTAGAAAGTTGCGGTTTTTTCTTAAATGTATAACTTTGCTTTGCCTTTTTTCCTAACTATTCCATCATTTGTTTTTGTATCTTGTGTGAGATAACTTTTTCGTTTAAATTATTATTTTTTAAACATTGGGATAAGAGCAAAAATGATTTACTTAAAAAAGTACAGTACTACACAATATACAGTACTACAGCAGGTTAAGCATGTATAACCGAATCTGTTCGACATTTTCGCCCTGAGTTGGTAACAATATGAGGTTCAATTCCCCGGAAGATTATATCTGAGAAATCATTTTTATGGGAGTGTTACGTCATGACTTACTTAGCTCAGATCCTTTTTATCTCTCTATAACCATTTTTAGGAAAAGTGGATCGAATATGTCAATCACTTTTAGAATAGGGTCAGAATAGTCGGAACCACCGACAAATTGTAGAAAGTCATAATTAAGCATTTTCAACCCCTTCATTTAAAAGGCGGAGACACATGCGGGAAAATATCATGTCACCCCACGAATTCTGTTAAACCTCGAAATGTTTCAATATGAGCTCGACACGCATCCCCTCCTAGAGAAATATCTGCATGAAGGATGCTTACCTCGACACGCATCCCTTCTTAGGCAGAATCTCGCAACCGTCCCCAGCATATAAAATAATATATTTCGGCGGTTGGAAAATCACTCTTGGGTCTGAGGTTAGTCTTCGCGTTACAACCACTCTTCGGACTCTCTTTTAGTTGCAACCACCTGGTGTAACAGTGAAATCAATTCCGTCGCTTCTCCGAGTTTTCTTCAACCCTTGAGTCAGTGACCGTCTACTAAAACCGCAGTTATCGTCTCGTTCTCCAGTACAGTTCTCGTCCTCCAGTACAGTTATCGTTTCGTTCTCCAGTACAGTTCTCGTTCTCCAGTACAGTTATCGTCTCGTTCTCCAGTACAGTTCTCGTTCTCCGGTACAGTTCTCGCCTCGTTCTCCAGAGCAGGAACACTATCAAGGATACTACTTGCAGATCAATATCTCTCACACTATGAAATTTCCAGGTAAGATTTAAGGTCACTTCCTTTCTTTTCTTTTCATTCTTGACTGTGTTCCTTTTTCCTCCAATACATAAGGTGTGTTCTTTCAGGAACACAACAGAGGAAAAACAGAATTCACCGTCGTCACTTCCGCCTTCCAATATGAAATCATTATTTTAAACAATATTGCAATCTTAAATATTCTCAATTGTAACTTGTTCAATGGGAATTAAATAAACTTTATTGTAGTATGTAAAAATTGGATTCACCACCGATCATTTGGCCTTTTCCTGTTCCCTTAGTCCAGAGCCTTAGCTCTGCAGATAAATCAGGGGAGAAAAATAAAATATATTATAGACCTGTTGCGACCCTTAGGACGTAACATTTGGCTTAAAATGTTCATTTTCATTTCTTTTTGGAATGTTGTAAATGCTATAACTCCGGTAATATTTTTTTATTAAAAAAAGTCATCAGGATAAATTGTTTGTCTTCTTGAGTACTAATAATAACCGTACACAGAATTTTCAAAACTTTAAAAAAAAGGGGTCCCAGAAACTTTGAAAATGTGCTCACCTCTTGAATTGTCATTCAAAATAGCTGGCTAACGAACTTGACCTTAATTTCAAGACACTTGAGGAGTATACCAAAGCCCACTCGAATATGTCAATTTTTTCAAAAGTTATCGTACTGACAGTCTAAAAATCTATAGACACACATACTCAGGCAGAGGGACGCATTCGCAATCTAATATAGTATATATACGGGTGTCCAAAAAGTAACGAAACACCTAAATAATTTTCAAGGTAAAATATTTTTCAAACACGTCCACTTTTTTAGATACCACAGACTTTTTTTGATGAAAGATAAATTACCAGAGTTACAGCACTTACAAAATTCAAAAGAACAAACGAAAATGAAAATTTTAAACCAAATTACCGACTATAAGAAAAAAAGTCAAGAAAAGAAAAATGTTGATAATTAAAAGCCCTATAAGATTGTCACAACAACTTTTTAAATTTTCTTGAAAAATCGAAAATTGAAATTCTGACGGCAGAAAAAATAAAGAAAAATAACAAATTCCATTTTGCGGTCAAACTATGCAAGGTACGACGAATGATGGTAGACAGCATTAAAAATATAAAAATAAAAAATGTTGGTGGACAAACGACAGAAGCTATGAAAAAAAACAAACAATTAAACCAAAGTTCTTATCCCAAAAAAGAGGTATAAATTTATCACTGATCATTTTTTTATAGGATGCGTAGTTTTTGTTTTAATCGTAAAAAATGACATTGATTTTTTTTTAAATCACATAAGGTACGAAAAAAATTTAATATACGAAAGTTGTTCACCCAAAAAGGATCTACAGATTTGATATTATACATTTTTTGATAAGATGAGTGATTTACTCTTAATCGTAAAAAATTAGACTGAAAATAAAGAAAGTAAATTGTTGGAGAAGCGACATGAAAGACGAAAAAAATTAATAGGCAAAAGTTGTTCAAAAAAAAAAGATCTAAAAATTTGTTGTAAGAATACATCAGAAATAAAACAATTAACTTTTTGAAAAAGCGACGCAAGTTGTAATAACTTTCTATTTTACAAAAATTTTCGCCTAAATTGTATCTACACATTTTCTTAAAAACCCTTTAAGCTAGGATGCGTATTTTTTGTTTAAATCTTAACAAATAACTTTGGAAATGAACAAATTGAGTTAATGGAAAAACGACATAAGTTGCAATAAAATAATATATATATATATATATATATATATATA
>JAABKJ010007964.1:0-11565 GCA_011634705.1 Andricus grossulariae | reverse complement strand
TCGGAATGGCGAAGTGCGAGAGATAGTGGCAATAATGTGAGGCAAAAGAGGAGAGGGCTCATGGTGTCGCCCTGAAAGGCACCTCTCTGAAAGGTGACGTTGTTGGTTGTCACACGATGTTTTCCCGATGAGATAGTAAATCTATTTTTCCAAAGCGGAAACAATCTATGCACCTCACGATGTGTGCACCTTTAAGCTTTCCACCAAACAGATGATAAATCTGTAGCAGGTTGAATCGAACGCTTACCGGCAGTCAATCCAGGCCATCAGTAGGTAGGGCTGGTAGGATGCTGAGTCTTTGCGGACACATATATCGATGAGCAGGTTCTCGCGACATCCTGCTACGCCTTTCTTTGAGCCGCATTATTCGAACATCTCTCTCCATATAGGTCTGATTGTCCGAACAATCCTTTCATTTATGACAGCTGTGAAGATCTTATGCAGCATCTTGAGACAAATTATTAGCGTGTGATTCTTAATGTTAAACAACTTGATCATCTTCGGGAGGAGCACTGTGCGCCCTTCCACCAACCACACCGGAATAGGGTCTTCCGACTTTAGATATGAGGTGAAAATGCGGGCCAGATGCTTGTGGGTTGAAGGAAACTTCTTCCGCCAGAAGGTCTTGATAGCATCTGGTCCCGGAGCGGAATAGTTCTTCATGCCTCTTATTAGTTTTTTCACCTCCTCGGTAGTGATAGGTGGGCATTCCTCCTCAGGTATTATGAGAGCACTGAAAAGCTCCTTGAAGCTATTAATATTCTTTGAGTTTTCTTTCAGTGGATGTTGGACTTCGTAGACTTCTCTCCAAAAAGCGTCGACCTCCTCTGGTTAGGACGGGTGGGCGACAGTAACTGGAGGGTCCTGAAAGAGTCGAGATGGGTCAGACAAAAACTGTTGATTTTCTCTGACCCACCTCTCTCTCCGTTCTAGACTTCTCCTATCATTAGATGTATCCGCAGTTCGTGCGCGAACTGTCGAACCTTGGCAGTGAAAGTCCTGCCAGATGTTATGTAGTTAATGGTACACTGAATGCGGGACGCATACTGCCTTGCCCAGTCTACCTTTGTGCTGAGTTGATGCATTCGTCTTTTGGTCTTATGATCAACCGTTGGTTTTGTTCTACGGTTTGCATTGTGAGGGATCTCACAAATTAAGGGACAGGGAGGGATTTTCGAACGTCGAGATAACAGGTGAAGTCAATAAGGGAAAACAATTACATATAAAAATGGTTTATTAACCAAACTTACAAGTTTAGAGACTCCGGATGGACTCTTCTCTCCAAAGCCCGAGCCGGGCGACGAAGCCGAGAACGCGCGAGCGATGGGGTTGAATCTAGGCGATGAATCCAAAATTCTGGAGAGTAGCCAGTAATGCGGTCTCGGAAGTGAAGCCTTTGAGGATAAGGTGGCGTCGATCCGGCAAAACGAGAGGTTGGGTACTTGCTTTGGTATCAACTAAGCGATAGTGCAGGGAGCACAAGACTGACGGTCCAGGATCAGGATTTGGGTATTAGAACCAGGAAGTGGTATTCTCCCCACTCCTGGTCCTAGGCCCACAGGGTCGTATGGTAGCGGGGTGATTGTAACTTTGTTACAACCTCCCCCCCCCCTCTGTTTGAAACGAAGTTTATTATTTTAATAGTTCCTCGCACCTATCCAGTTCCTCGCCGAACGAAAGTAAGGATTCTTCCTCCGTGAGGTCGAGTTGCACATATAAATCGTCTTCTTGTTTCTTCATTTTGTCCTCAACTTCTTCCATTTTTTTCTTCATTTCATTACTTTTAGCGACCTACTCTTCTTCTTTCCTCCAATTAATCATTTCTTTTCAATCTTCTTGCAAGAGCAGCCCCTGTTTCACTCTTTCTTTCTCTACTATTTGTCTAACTTTCTCATTATGTCTTTTTCCTTACAATCTTGCTCTTGCGTTGTCGATTTCCCGTCCTTCTTCTCTGTCTCCTCTTGCTATCTTTCTCAATTCCACTTCCCTGATTTTTTTAATTTCTTCCTGCATTTCCTTTTCTATTCTTTCCTTTTTTATTTCATCTTCCTCTTCCCGTCTTCTCCTTTTATTTTCTTCCGGCTCATTGAGTGTAGGTTGTCCGAGCCCCCACCATTCCTTGCACTTGTGCGTTAATAGGGCTTCTTTTCCTATCAGTGCTGCACGGGAATCCTTGCATCTGACGTAACATCTTGGGTCCATTTTGCTGTAATCAGATGTTTTTTCTGTTTTTCTTGTCTTTGTGAATGTAGGTGTGAGTGTTTCTGTCACTTTTGTCGGTATCAGTGGTGTAAAAATTCAAATTGTTTACATATATGCCATTCAACAGAAAAATTCAAATTCGAACCCATTTTTGAAATAAATTGTTGGTGAAATCTTTGCTTTAATGAAAAATGGTCTTTCGAAATTTTTATTTAATTTTTTCGCTATTCCTTCCCCCTTATTTGATAATGTTTTATCGCTTTTTAGAATTTGTTCGCCAGTTTCGAAACTTATCTGTCTACGTCTGAGATTATAATATCTAGATTGTGTTTCGTTGGCAGTATCTAAATTTTTAACTACTTCTTCTCTAATTATTTTTAATTTTTGCATTCTATTAGCCCATTTTTCGGACTCTTGGAATTCAATTTCGCTTTTAACATCTAAATTTTTAGTCAACGCTTGAATTGGTTGGAGTTCTCTACCTAAATTTAAGAAAGCTGTTGTGAAACCGGTTGAAGAATGTTTACTCGTATTCAACGCAAATTGCAAATCATCTTTTTCATCCCATAATTTATGATCTTTTTCCATGTACGATTTTATTGCCGTTTTAATTGATCTGTTACATCTCTCAGCTGGGTTAGCTTGCGCATGATATTTAGGAGTTTTTGAATGTCCAATTCCAAAAGTTTTAGTTGAATTAATTATTGCTTTATTTATGTATTCTTTGCCGTTATCTGTAAACAAAATTCTAGGTGTTCCCCATTTTGAAATTATACGCTTATGGATTTCTTTTTCAATTGTCGATTCTAATTTATTTTTAACTGGAATTGTTTCCACCCATTTAGTAAACATATCAACGAAATCTTTGATTCTTTGGCAAATGTCACATTCTTTTACGTATTTTAATGTTTCAGAGTACATTCCGGGCCAAAAATAATTTTCGGAAATTTTTGCATAAGTTTTTTCCATACCTAAATGACCTGCTTGTTTATTGTCATAATTCTCAATAAAAACTTGTTCTCGTAATTCTTTTGATATCAATAATTTCCACGGGTAGCTATCTAAATTTAAGCTTGATTTCAAAGGGTCGGGTCTAGAAAATTCTAATTGATTATCGCGTATCCTCCAGTTTGGATTTTCTTCTGGTTTATTTGTAACCTGTATCATTTTATTTTTATACCAATTATCCTCAATTTCTTTAAACTCTTCTTCCTCGGTTTCTATTATACCGACTAAGATACTTGAAACTTTTATTTCATTTCCATTCGACCTTGATAACGCATCTGGGATGCGTGTTAATCTACCTGTTGGATTTTTTAGGTTATGAAGCCATTTTAAGGCAATGTGATCTGTAATAACTTTGAAAGAATAACCCTCTAAATACGGTCTAAATTTCCTTATGGCCCAGACTACTGCTAAATACTATTTTCCGAAGCAGAGTTCTGTGCCATTAAGACGTCTACTTGCAAATGCTATTACAAAATTTTCACTGTTTATGTTTTGTGTCAATACTGCTCCTAAACCTGTATCGCTAACATCGGTTTCAAGTTGGAATTGACTTCAAAAAACAGGGCAGGCAAAAATTGGTGCTGTTAGTAAGTGTTCAATAGTCATAAATGCCTGTTCCGGTTTTTCAGTCCATTTCATTTTTTTAAACTATAATCGTATCATCAATTTAACAAAATACATGTGGTTTTAATTCTGGCGTTATTATTCTGTCCATCAGGCGCTGGAATGTAGCAGGAGCAGTTGTTAGTCCAAATGGCATTCTTTCAAACTGATACATTCCTTTGCCTGTGACTAAAAATGCTGTTATTGGTTTAGATTCCTCGTCCAACGGTATCTGATGATATGCTGAACGAAGATCTATTTTGGACATGTATTTTGCTGATTTTAATGTATCCAATATTTCAGACATTATCGGTATTGGGTATAAATATTTCTTCGTTACTTCATTCACCTTCCTAAATTCGAAACAAAATCTATATTTACCATTAGGTTTTTTTACCATTACTGTCATCAATTCTTTTTTTTTATTTATTTTGAAGACAAACTTACTTACATGGCCACATTGGCATAATCAATGGAACAAATTCCTGCGGACTTTCTCGGTGGGCGGTTTAATTACTACAGATTTTAGTTTTTTTGGTATTCGGTAGGCACTGGGGCGAACTAATACGTCCGCGGCACTTCCACTAGCCGTCGATGGTTTCTGGGGACGGTGGCCGAAGGCTCGTAGTAGGGCTTCCTGCTTCCTTGGAGACCTTCGCGGTGGGGGAGAGGATCTTCTTGGTTTTTCCGTGGATCGTTGGGGTGAAGGAAGGTCTCTCAAGGTTCTTTTCTTCTCCGGAGAACGTCGCGGGGGTGGTCGGGGTCTTTTAAGGCTGGACGGATTCACTTGATGCCGACTTAAGTGGGCATCCTCCCACTCCTCTGTGAACCGACGTTCTATCGCGGTTTGTCGCGTGAGGGTAACCCGGAGATCCCTCAGACCTCGAGATTTCGCAACTTTTCTACTAGTGTCCCTGGCAACCGGCTCTGGTAACGGGTACTCTTTTTGGGCAGCTTTGGTCCTTGGTTTCTGGGAGACCTCGTTGGTCACCTACACTGGAGAGGGGGAGGGGGTGGGAGAAGCTCGGAGTATCAAATAATCTTCCTCTGAGATGTGGGGGCTGGTACGATCGAGGACCCGGAAGGGGTTATTTATTTGCGCGAAAAACAAAATAAACTTACGGCGGAAGCGCCCAACGCCGTGTCAGAACTGTTATCCTCCATTGGGAACTCAATTATTTATCGAAAATTATATCGTGCACGTTACAAGACGGAGCTTTAATCGTCCAGTCGTAAACCACCACGAGGGCAACAGGGCCTCGAGAAAGGGGATAATGAGTAATCGTCCGAACACTAGGTCGATAGATTTCTATATATTTCAAAAACTCACAGTGGAAACAAATACGGATAAAGAATCTGGGTCCTGAAAGAATCTGAATACTCGCTAATACAGGATTCCCGCGAGCTTTTCGAGAGCGACTTCCTCGCTGGGGTGCGGCCGAACTCAAACTGAACTGCGAGCCTGACCGCCGCTACTCGCTGATCAGACGGCGCTCGCACGGCGGCCAGACTCCACTCTAAGATAATCTACATCGTCGCCACTAGTCGCGTCGCTGGCACGCGGAAAATATTCAAAAACTTACATTGCCCATTGTGCCGAATGGCCAAGAAAATAATTAAATTAAAATACTTCTTGACGTTGTTTAAAAATACAAAGGGTTTTTAGCGGACGTCATTACTACAGGATTCGAGCAATCGCTATTAGATGGTTCTATAATATTCACCTCTGAAAGTCTATCTTTTTCCTCGTACATAAATTCTCTTATTTTCGGTGATACAAAATAATATTTTTGTTTAATCGGTTCATGTCCCTGGACATCTATTTTATGGCTAGTTAAATGTGTCGTTTTTAATTCTGTTCCCTGATCTTTTACTTTTCTTTTAATCAAGTTTTCTAATTGCACTTGTTGTGCTTCGTTTAATTCTATTATTCCTTCAGAAATTTCCTCGCAACATTCTGAATTTTTTCCTTTCTATCTTTACGCTTGTAATATTATTTATTACCGCATTATTTCTCAAATTATACGAATTAATTTTTCTAATTGCAAATGATTGTTCTATTATCGAATCATTATTTTCTTCAGTTTTATTGATGACTTTTTATTTAATCTATCGACGCTCACGCAGGCTCGTGCCAGCGTGGGGGTCGAGAACTAGGTAAAGTCAGTTATGAGGCAATTCAAATATGTAAAATAGGGTTTACTGGACCAACTTAAAATAGTGAACTCGCAGTATAGAAAATCTCTCAAGAGCCCGAAACGGGCGGCGAAGCCAAGATCGGGCGAGCGATGTTGTTTTGGCACCCGGGCGATGAAGCCAAGCTACCAGGAGAGTATGTAACTCGTCGATTATCCTCGGAGATGAGGGTACAAGACCGGAATTCATCCTTCGTGATTAGTGACGTGGTGTGAAAAACACAAGGGATTGTGCACTCGTAAACCGGGTTTGAGTGCAGGTAGCACAAGACTGGTGTTCGAAAACGAGGTTTTGGGTATTAAAACCAGGAAAAAAATACTTTAAATATTGTGAAATAACCATACGTTTCCATAATCAGTCACCATGATCAGCAATAAAATAAGCAGGGACCCGACCGAAACGAAAAAAAAATACTTTCGTGATTTTAGTTCTGTTTCTATACTGACAAAACGTAACTATATTCACTTGATTTAGATAACGTTATTCAAAATACCGAAATTGCAACGAAATTTGTTAATTACGAGTAATTGTAAAAAATAGTTTATTCGAATCCTTGTGCATCTTATATAAATATTAAAAGGCAGGCGGGTAAAATATGACGTTATACCAATTTCGTTTTGAATTTTGTACCCATCTGTCAGAACGCAACGAAAAGAAAACGAAAGATTCGGTACTTTTTGGATAACGTAACGAAGCGAAAGTTTCGGACGGGTCCCTGAAAATAAGAATACACTGCCTCGTAAATTTTATAACAAATAGTACAGCTCTTATTCTATACTTGATGTAAAATTCAGCTTTATATGTTTAAAATTTCAGTAGCAGTAATTGCTTTTTTTTAATATTATCTCCGCCGCCTCTTGAAGTACACATTTTTTTGTTCAAAATGTGTAGAAAAATAGCACCTATCGAATTAGTTTTATCCAGATTCCATCAAGTGAAACTTGACGGAGTTGTTTAATTTGTTTATGTGGAAAAAACATACAGTCTTTTAGAAGCCACTTTTATGCTATTTAATTATAAAAACTTGTTTTGCCGTTAAGTGTACTTGATAGCACAACTCCTGTAGAGGACAATCACCCACATTAGTTGATATTCTGTTGACAAAAAATGTAGATATTCCGTTGAAAAATAGGCCACTTTTAATAACAAATGAGTTTTTAGGAAAACTAATAATTCTTTAATGCTGAAGTTTTTCACACTTCTTAAAGTGACAAGGGGCATATTTTCTGAAAATCTGAAACTTGCTGCTCGATTATTGCAAAAAATAATTGCAAATTTAAAAACAGGCAATTTCGGATGATTTTTTTCAAGTAAAAAAAGGAGCGAATCTTTACGTAAGTCCCGTCATTTTGTAGACACACAACATCGGATGATTGAGTGAAGACATTCCCGATGATAGCTGCAAAGCGTGTCATGTACGCAGCAAGCACCTAGGACACATACTATCCGGTTATCCAACTCATGCGGGAACGACGTACATCAAAAGGCCCCATGCGGCATAGTTAAAATCTTGTCATAAGGACAACTGTGGGATTTCCCCGGGAGCAGGTGGCATTCTTGAAAATGGCACCCGCTCCCAGCAAACCACGTCTCACAATCCCGATAGGTGGTTACAGTCAGCGTTGGACTCAATACGACGATACGGCAAAAGTCTCGTGCATCCTGAAGACACGGAGCGAACCAAGTACCAACGTCTTCTGCATTTTTCCATTAAGTGTCTTAAAATTTCGTCGACCCGCCGGGATGCTTTTCAGGCTATTAACCAAAAAAGCTTGGGTCGTCGGCTGGTGGCGAAAATTCAATAACGAACATGGTTCGTTTTTTGAAGTCAAGGAGAACTGTCAGGCCTCGAGTGCGCAACAGAAACAATTGTCGAGAATATGAAGTTCCAGTGTATGCAGCACTTCTCATTTTCTACAATTGACTCTATTTTCCTAGGAGCGTTTAGCGGAGCAATATTAGGGCTAATGCCCTACGAGTGACAGAGATAGTAATAAAGCACTCTTAGTGCAGCATTGTGCCTTTGGAAGTACGTCGTTCCCGCATCAGTTGGAAAACTAGATAGTATGTGTAGTAGATGCTCGGGGTGTGCATGACACGCTCTTGGCAAAAAATGGGGCGACGGTATACTGATGTGGAAATGACACCGTCTGGACAGGCCAAAATGAAACCCTTCACATTTCTGTGGAAGATGCGGTGCATTCTCTTGTAGCGGAGCTGTTCACGGAAATTTTTTTCCTGTGCTTTCTTGATCTGGGCTTTCAGGAGTGAGTACTCGAGGTGGATAATGTTTGATGCATTTTGCTCACCCCTGATATTGAAGTCAAGGTCAAGTGTTTCAGCAGCCTCCTCCGCTGCTTTGTACAGAAACGCTCCTTTGTCCACTTCTTCGTGTTTCCTGACCATTTTAAGAAGAGGGTCTCGTCCATTTGAGACTATATGTGCTGTACCCAGAATAATCCTGTTGTGAAGACATTCAATATTCAGTATTCCGCGACCACCTTGACGGCGTGAGATGTAAAGTCGCGGAACAGAAGACTTGGACTTTTAGAAGTGATGCATCTAGATGGAGTAATAACCATTTCAAGTTGGCACCGAAGTAACAAATAAAAGGATACGATTTAGGGGCAAACTACAAATGGATTTTACTATTTTGCTTTCTGTCTGTTTAGATACGTATGCCGTCTCGTTTTTCACGATTTTTCAATGATAAGATCAATATAAATAGAAATAAACTTTTCGAAAAGTATTAGGTTTGTGGAACGCAAGTATATTGTATATCTTTTTTTATCAGATCATTAATGCACGTGCTGGGTATAGATTTCTTATGAACGCATTGATATAAGAACATTGAGCAATGAATTAAATATATTGCGTTTTAAATTACGATATCAGAAGACAAGAAACGATATCAAGGTTCTGATATCGAAAATTTCATAAGAAAGCGATACCCAACACGTACATGAAAAGTCAGATAGAGAAAGTAAAAATTATCCATTTTTCGGAAAAAATGTATATGCATATGCAGTTAAGACTCCCCTTTTTCAAGTCCCCCGTACACGGCTATTTCAAATTGCGCAGTTCCGTCACCTCCCACCACGGTCCCTGTACTGCCTCCTCTGCCTCAGTGGCTGACGAATGAAAAAGAGGCCCGAAGAGCGGGAAGCCCTCGTTGTTTTGAATTGAGTATTTTATCATGAAGTCATGGGAATACATACAACTTTTTCGAGAAAATATTCTAAACGTAAAAGTAAGTCATCAATGTACGAATAGTGTGTATCAGAACGGGTACTCTAACCTCAAATTTCGGACAGTTATTTGTATTTCGTGAAACTGAAAGATCTTCAATCGACAAAAGAATGGAACATTAATGAGAAAATACATTCCACACTCAAAAAATATTACTATTCAGACCTTTATAAATTTCCTTTACGTTTAAAAGATTTTCCCCAAAATGTTGTCTGCACTCCTATGCCAAGAACTATGCTAACCTTCCTGACATTTCCAGCTATCCTTCCATGACTGCGTCGTCATGCTAGAAAACTCACTATTCCGAAAAATATTTGAGTCGTTTTTTGATTCTATGATATTGATTTTTAGTTGGTAAATTGTCGTATGTCAACAAAAACACTGGCATGCATAATCCGCAAAAGTGCATAACGGACCGCGACTTTTTTAAGTGCGCAAATCGGGGCCGTCTGAACTGTTTCCAATTGGAAAGCATAATGTTGCGCACTATCCGCATGTGAGTACCTGCGTACTGCGACTTTCCGCTACGCTGCTGGTGTTTTTCATGCAAGAGTCGCAAACGTCTCTCGCCCCTTGAGCTGAGAACTGCGCGGGCCAGCAGTTCTAGGAATTACTAAACCGCGAGTTACTACACTAGGAGTCTTGTGTTCTTCCTTAATCTGTTGATGATCCAGCACTACCACATCCTCCATAGGTAGATGGCCTAATTCAACCAGAGGCAGAAGCAGAGGTTCAGCAACCAAGAAGGCGATTAAAGTGGACATAACATATGAACAGAGATGTTATGCGCCTTTATTTTTTGGCAGAGAACAGTGGACAAAGTGTGAGGAGAGAACACCATAGAGTCTTCTTACTTAATTACCCAGAGCTAGCCACAAGAATTAATGAGCAGAATCTAGCAGACCAAAAACGCTCAATATCTGTAAACAGATTGCTTTCGGCTGTTGAAATAGCTGCCATCAAAATGGAAGTGGAACAGCAGCATCCTGTTGATAAACTCCCTTTGGAAGATGCGGACAACGAAGACCTGATTGAAGCTGAAGGCATAGGTGCTAGGGATGATGAACATGAAGTACCTGATCCACTAGAACCACATCTGGACATTAATAACTTTGATGCAAACAGAGAAATCCCAGAAAAAACTACAGCACCTTGAAAGGAATTTTGGTCATGCTTTACTAGAGTGCAGACATGTAGAACCAACACAAAGGCATTCTCTGCCCAAGATGAATGTCACAAAGGATTTGCGTGCACTCATAGGACACCTGAACAACAAGTTTTTACCTAAGCATTTGAATGCAACACCAACTGTGTTAGAGGTGCAAACTTTTGTTTATTGTGCAGCTACAGCAACCGTTAGAACGCTGGGCCGCAGAACAAGGCCTACAAATGGATTCTTTGCCCAAGGAAGGGATCGAGATCCACTTTGGAAAATCAGGTTAGATAAGGTTAAAGTTAGATAGGAAGTATAGTAAGGTGCAAATTGGGTCGATTGAGTCAATATAAGAAAGGAAATAAAACCAGAAAGCTGATACACCATGTTACTAAAATCATCCACCCTTGGTACATCGAGACATTAACACTAGCAATATTGCATGAGATTATAGACGCTCAGCGACAGAGATTTGATGTTCTTACTGCTAGACTGCGTCGTTACAAGAAAAGTAGTGCAAGAAGGCAACAAAATAGAATCTTTCAGGCCAACCACCGACTCATGCTTCTAGCCGCAGGCGAATGATGCAATCACACGAGTTAGCAATCACCTATGCGCACGTGTATCACACGCTATTTTTAGCAACGCCCGTATGAAAAAGTTGTGTTAGCAGGAGTTAACGAAAAATACCAATCTTACAAGAGAGGATTTTTGAATTTTGTACACAAATTTTTTTGAAAAGAATGTTTAATACAAAATTTGTTTGGAAGAAAAATGTTTTTAAAAAAATTTCGTAAACAATTTTTTTTTAATTTGATGAAGAAAAATTAAAAAAAAAATTTGGTGAAAAAAATGTTATGAAAAAAATTTTTGGTGCTTGTGCCCCTTTGTACGACGGACGAAAACGGCGACGAAACCCGAAAAACAAAAACTTCAACCATTAAAAGATTTGTTCAAGTTAAATCTAAATTTAGTTCAAGAAGTTACCAACGTTTAAAGTTACCCATACTTGTGTATAAAGTACCTCATCTCGAAAGTGCGCATGTGCAGCTTTTTCACCAGTGCCTACAGTAAACCATCTTCAAACTGCGCATGCGCGAAAATTGTTTCGCACACAGTATGCTCTAATAAGGTCCTTTAGGCACCATTTAGAA